>JAXQQM020083128.1:0-197781 GCA_034641835.2 Pinus albicaulis
TAGAGACGGAGACAGACCTTCCAATAAGGAAAGATTAAAAGGAAAGATTAATCAGGAAGCACAAACAGTGCAAATAATATTGAAGATACAAGCAATTAAATGAAAACTTCAAAGTTCCATCAAGATTCTATGATAAAAACAGAGACAGATACTTATAAAATTTCCTCTTTTTATAATACTCCTTACTAAATTATTTACAAGTATTACCAGGATAATTACATGCAATGGAATGCAGGTTTCCGCTCCAAATAACCGATTCTCCGATTCCACTGCTCCACTGCAACCCTGACGCGATGAAAAAAATTGACAATGAAAACCCGACGATGGATGAAAACCGATTATTTGCGCGCGCGGGTGATGAAAACGAGCATTAAATTCGAGTTGGTCGCCGGCGGACGTGGGGGTGGCGAGTGGAGGAGCAGCAAGTGGCGGAGGAGGGACGCTCGCGGGAGGAGTGGCGGAGCCGGTGGGGTCCACTAACGGCGTGTCTCGTTGGTGTTCGGTCTCCATCGCCGTTCGGATGCGCGGGTCTTGATTGTCGCCGGAGAGAGGGAGGTCGCCGGAGCCCGACGATTAGGCGCTGTCACATCAGCTCCCGATTCGTAAACACAAAGACTTTAGGATTAAATTTTGAAATAATGAGATTAAATTTTGAAATAAAAGGAAAAAAAAAAAAAGAAATTCAAGGATGTGTCGGATAAAGGACATTTAAATGCGACTGCGTGCGTTCGCTATCTCTATGGTGATGACAGAGGAGGATGTGCATATAATCAGAAATATACATATGTCAAAATTTTGAAAAATGTAGGTGTCAGATTCCTACACAAGTACCACACTTGTCAAAAAACCCCATGACTCGGCATTTGAACACTACAAGAAACCCGAACCTCTGAAAATTCCCTGTTATGGCTTCTTCGATTTTTCCAGTCTGCGACCACATTTACCCTCTGCATCTTCACAAATTCTTTCGAAGGGATCGATATTTTTACTTTTCCTGCTAATTTTCGATTTGCAAGTGTCCAGCTGATAATCTGCGGCAGTTTGAATCCCTGCGAATGATTCTCACAGCGAACAAGCTTCCCTCTCCGCGAACAATGGCGTCGCTGCCGAGCAAGACCCGCATTCTGTGGCAAATATCAACGACAAGCACACGAAATTACAGGCAAGGACGAAGCATATCATTTTCTGAAGCATCCAGCCCTAGTATTTTCCGGCGCCGAAAAACAGACCGTATTTGTGAGCACCCTATCGTTCCCCGCTGCAAATCTTCCTTTTCCGTTCATTTCTCCACAGAAAACCCTAAGCCTGACATCAAACCCTCTATAGACCCTAATCCCGTCTTTCCGACCCCGGGACCGCCCTCGATACCACCAGAAACCATTCCAAATTACCCTCCGGAACCTCGAATCCCGCAGAATCCCGATCCCCTGCCGCCGGAGGTGCCAACAGTACCGGAGATTCCGCCGAGCCCCGATCCTTCGTGGCCTACAGAGGTCCCCAATATAAACCCCGCTCCCCAACCGGAAGTTTTTCCTCCCAGCCCAGATACCACCAATCCTGTGCCCCCGCCGCTCGAAGTCCCGCCGAGGCGTACTGAGAATTTTAGCGTTATTCAGGATCCTTCCATTTTTCCACCCGGATATCCTCCTCCCGATATCCATCCTCCGATTCCCCCTGTTCCTCCCGGCAATCCGCCTTCTGATATCCCGCCGCCCGGCCCTCGACGGCCAAATGTTCCGCCAATGCCTTCGCCGGATCTCCCTCCGTTTCCAAACCCTCGGCCGCCGGATCCGTTACCTCCCATACCCTCGCCACCATTACCGGAAATGCTTCCTCCCCTTCCCTCTCCGCCATTACCAGAGATGCCCGTGCTGTTTCCTTCGTTTTTATATTTCAAATGATAGAAGTCATTCTATATCTGTCTCGTTGTATAGAGACCTTTGGAGCGTTTTTAAGCTCTTCTGTCATAAGGCTAATATATATTTTTGATGTTATCGCTCTTTTGACTATGGACTCTAAATATTTAATTAATTACTAGTTATGTTCTCCTTAGGATACTCATTAATTATTTTTGTTGTTCAAATTTCTTTATATTTTCTTTACAATGTGCATGAAAACACTCAATTAAAACATATATAACATGTGAAAAATACCCAAACTTTCATGTTTTAAATTATTTTGTGAATTGGATTTGCTATGATTTTGTTCAATTGATCTACTATTGATCTGCAAATCGTGAAACAAATAATCGTTCATTGGATTTACTATCTTTTTTTGAAATTGAAACAAATAATCGTTTATAAGGGGGCTTCGCACTTTCCCAAATCCACCTTTATAACTCCTAGACCTAAAAGAATTCAACTTCACCTTTGTCACTCTTCATACCAAAATAAATATTCAAAATACCAAAAAAAAAAAAATCCAAAATTCCGACCCATTGCCCTTTATAACTCCTATAAAATCTTATGCAAAGTAGTTTTCAATAGAATGAAAGCTATCGTGGACAAAGTCATAGCTCAAGAATGGGGAATTATGTTTGGTGCTCAACAAATCTTGAACAATATCATAGTGGAAGAATGGGGGACTATGTTGGTGCTCAACAAATCTTGAACAAGATCATGGTGGAACATGAGACAAACAATAAAATCGAAGTAGGATGATGACCTTGGATACGTCCAAGATCTATGAAAAACAATAAAATCGTGACAAAGTTGGATATGTCTCAAGCCTACGATAGGGTAAATAGGAAGTTGGATATGTTGAAAGCGCTATAGGTTGGGCTAAACAATGTTATAGCCAAATTCATAGCCCATATGTTAGGCTAAACCATGTTAGGAAAAAATCATATGTGCATTGGCATGTGGGTTTATGCTTATGATAGCTTAGGTTAATCAAAGAGCTCATATCCACGATTTATGATAACTAGGTTAAACAAAGAGTTTATATGTTCATGGCTTATGATAGCTTAAACAATGATAAGCAAGGCTAAAGGCTAAACAATTGTGTGATAAGTAGAGAATTCTATCACCAAGGTTGATAAGTAGAGAATTCTGTCACCAAGGCTAAACAATTGTGGGATAAATAGAGAATTCTATCACCAAGGCATATGATGAAGAAGTTGGATATGTCCAAGGCTTATCATAAGTTAAACAATGATGGGTGAAACAAAGTTAAATAATGATGGGTGAGGCTAAACAATGACAAGATAAATAGAAACCAAGATCTATCATGGATAAACAATGGTGGGATAAATAGAGAATTCTATCACCAAGGCATATGATGAAGAAGTTGGATATGTCCAAGGCTTATCATAAGTTAAACAATGATGGGTGAGGCTAAACAATGATGGGATAAATATAAAAATTTGTCACCAAGGAAAAATAAAAATAGAGAAATTCGTCACCATGGAAAAATAGAGAAAAGTTGGATATGTCGAAGGCTTAGGATAAAAAGAGAGAAAGAAGTTGGATATGTCGAAGGCTTAGGATAAAAATAGAGAAATTCGTCACCATGGAAAAATAGAGAAAAGTTGGGTCGACTTAGGCCATCAGAGCTTTGATGTGCTAGCTTGATTGGTAGTAGGAAACCCCCCCACTCCCTTCTCAACACATACCCATACTGGTTACCTGAATACCGGATTTATCCTGCTTGCTGGCTAGATGGAAATGTCGGGAAGGAAGGCACAGTTGCTGGTTGGACACGGCTTGCTTCTAGTGGGCTGGTTGGTTGGCGAGAGCTGGTCGGCGCGGGCGGGGATATGTCGAAGGCTTAGGATAAAAATAGAGAAATTCTTCACCATGGAAAAATAGAGAAATTTGTCACTATGGTTTATGATGAAATTGGATATGTCGAAGGCTTAGGATAAAAATAGAGAAATTTGTCACTATGGTTTTATGATGAAATTGAATTTGGATATGTCGAAGGCTTAGGATAAAAATAGAGAAATTCGTCACCATGGAAAAATAGAGAAATTTGTCACTATGGTTTATGGTGAAATTGGATATGTCAAGGCAGACTAAACAATGATGGGATAAAAAGTTAAACAATGATGGGTGAGGCTAAACAATGTTAAACAATGATGGATGGGATAAAAAGTTAAACAATAATGGGTGAGGCTAAACAATGTTAAACAATGGGTGAGACTAAACAATGTTAAACAATGATGGGTGGGATAAATAGAAAAAATTGTCACTAGGTCTATGATGGATAGGTCAATGATGGGATAAAAAGTTAAACAATGATGGGTGAGGCTAAACAATGTTAAACAAACAAATTACACATCTTCCTCATATTAAGTTTTAAAAGGTGCTTTTCCACATAAGACCATTTGGGGTAGTGCATAAAAATAAAAGAAGTTGAAAAAATGGAATATAAAGATTATTGACCATTTTTCTCTTTAGTGTCTAGTTAGTAATGGATCAACAAGATAAAATGTTTACTATTCATATTTTTTTGCATAAGTACAAGAACATATCACTAATCAAAGTGTATAAGTAATTATGTGTTTGTTAGGCTCAAATCAATGTCGAGAAATGATTAATAAGAAAAATATGTCCTGGAAACAATTATGTGCGATATCAACACATTGAATAACAATAAATTGTTATAATAAATCAATTACAATAACTAATCAAATTGAAGAGATAAGTCATAATTCCCAAAATTATTTAATTATACATTACTCATAGACTAAAAAAAGTTACAAAAAAATTTATAACTTAAATCATGACAACTAGTATAGTAAACTTGATCTCATAAAGAATATAACTACCAAATTAAAAATATTAATGTACCCAAAGCTTCATAAAGATAACAAAAGAAGTATTGCAACAAAAAAATTATAGCAATAGGAAAAATGTTTTACCAATGCACATAAATGTTATGGGTCAAAAAAAAAAAGGAAAAAAAGGAATTACACATTTTATTGTAATATGGACCATTTTGCTAAATAAAATTTGCTTATATATAAATGAATGTTATAAATAATAATGAGGAACTTATTATAATTGGAAAAATCTCGAATCCCTAGGAAATTGGTGGTTAGGGAGTCACCTAAAAAGAACTTATCATGGAAAAAAACATTAAAATTGGAATAAGCTCAAATCCCTAGAAAATTGGTGGGTGAGTAGCTAAATGAGAGAAATCATTTTTTTAAATTTATTAAATTCAATACGACTTAACAAACTTTGTAACACACTATGGCTTGTGGATAAGCATTGAGACTAAACATACTAAGCATATATTAGACATATTCTCTTGAGAATCAATTTAGGAATATCGATTTTAAAAAACTTCTTCATCCACTTCAAATTGAATAAAAAACCTTCCATAACACAACATGATAATGCAAACTCTCTCATTATTAGAAATTTCTATTAAGAAAAGAAAAAAGTTTGAACTACGAAAGTTGTTCCAAAGATGTGCCATAAAGACTAATTTGTGACCATGGTTAAAATATTATTAAATTGAGTTATTTTTAGTCTTTTTTAATATAAATATTATTATATTTCAATAAAATAAATTTATATTGATATTTAAAATAATAGTAAATTTTAAAAAATATTATTTTATATTCAAATTGGATAAATAAGATAAATTGTATTATTATAAATAACGTTTACATGAAAACAACATAAAAACATAATTTGTGCATGTACACTTCTGATACCCATCAGGAAAGTGTATATGCTTCCCTATCTCATAATGTCATCCCCGTCCAACGAACTTATTATTGAGAGAGGGAACAGATACAAAAGTATGCTATAATCTGAGTTTCAACATTCTTTAAGCTGTCAAAATCTCATGCTACAGCAATTTAAAAAGAAATCATTCAGCAAAATTTTTTTATAGAATATTAATAAAAGTTCAGTGTTAATCAAGAACTTGCCTCGAAGACTTTTTAATCTAAATTGAAATTAAATCGCCCATTTGGGACCAAACTTAGAGTTTCAAAACACATTTTTACTCACATACCTATAATCTGCATTCGGAAATACCCAAACCAAAATATCTTATTTTTCCCATTGTGTTGAAAGTATGCTTGAGAGTCCCATTGGTGTCAGAATTCTTTATTAAAAAATATTTTGTTTTCGCAATTCAACCAACTAAAAAAAACTTTGGCTGCTTTAGTTGTATTTACTTAAGCATGTAGCAATTATCTTCTGCGAAGCACTTATTTTCAGTGAGAATTATGATTGAGTTTTGTATCCCTTTAACGTGTGACATCGTCACGTCAATGGCATAAACAGAAGTTTTTGCCTTATAAATTTTGGGTTGATATCAAATAAAGGTTGTGTATAATGCATAACTTAAGAAATAGAAGAATGTACGTCCGAAAGAACTCAATTTAAATATGAATGTATCCCAGGTTATGGTAGCAAACTAAAATTAAGGTATTATCATCTTAACATTCAATAATAATAAATTATATTATACTAAATTTATTTTTAAAAAAATTATTATATTTAAAACAAATTAAGGTATTATCATCTTAACATTCAACAATAATAAATTATATTATACTAAATTTATATTTAAAAAGATGTTGGTAAAACATCATAAAAATGAGATAAAATGTAAAAATGAAAAGTTCCAGATTCTAATAACAAAAGTGGATATCCCTCACTATCCAACAAAACTTATTATTACAGAGAGGAGCCCATACAAAATGATACTATAATCTGAGTTGCAAACTATCTTTTAGCTGTCAAAATCTTGTGCTACAGAAATTTAAATAAATTATCCAATTAAAATTGTGATAAAAAATTTTAGAGAAATTTAGTTAGTTTCAAAAATAGATAAAACCCCTGTTCTATACACATGTGAAAATTTTCCCTCATTCTATCTTAACTTTATCTAAAATTGAAACTTCTTTCCATTTTGTAAGGTTTTGAGATACAAAGAACTAGATTTGCAAAACAATGAACAAACTTGCAAGAGAAGGAAAGAGTGAGCAAGAATAGAGAAAAAAATGAAATTAATTCTACAATATTAGTTTTGGAATCAATACATAAAAGAAACTAAGTTAAGCCTAGTTGTACATGCAATAACTATAACTGAAGCTAAGTGTGCTTTATGTTCTTCTAATGTGCACATGCACCACATGCAAGCAGTAAGTTAACCAACTAAGCCAAGTTCACATCACATGCAATATCTAGAGTTGAACTAAAGCTAATCTAGGTGCATGTACACCAACATATTTCCATTTTCTAAAGAAATCAAATTTCTTCCTTATTCCAACTCTACCTTAAAATTTCTGACCATTTCTCGTCCAATATGAATCGGGAAGAAATGAAATATTTAATTGAGAAAAATCCCTACAAAATGAGGTTACACTCTAATCCTACTTGCTTTTCGTCTTCATAATTGCTGGCCTCAGCGAAAATATCCAGTCAGACATTCTTGGGCAGGATATTGAAAAAATCGTTCTACATATTGTTTCCCAAATAGCTGTTGAATCGCTCATATTTCTTCGAAGGAGGAGTTCCCTTGTTGACATTTCCCATGCAGATTTGGAAGATCTTCTCGAGTTATGGCAGAGCATGGACAGATTTGTCATTTCAATGGATGGGGTGTGGAACAACATATATTTACAACTAGATACACTCTAATTGGACCAGATCTTGCAGGTTTTTTTTATTCTAAAGATTTTTTCAAAGTTGTGTTTGCTTGCCAGGAAGATTACCAAAGTGTTGTATCTAAGGACTGGTGGTTTTGAGAAAAACAGGGCTTTTTATGACTCTTTGGTTCCCAGATTTAGACCGCTCTATCCAAGTAGTTACAAAGCTTTCCATGTGGATCCAATGTCCAAACTTTAGGACTCATCTATAGCATGGTTCAATGTTTACAAGAATCCAAATACCCTGGGTCTATTCCTAACCAGAGATCGTACACAAGGCCAAAGTGGAGTTTATACTTTTGATAGGATCTGTGTAGAACTTAACATTAGTAAAGACTAGCCAAACAAAATCAACCTAACGTGTAGAAAGACTAGCTAAACAAAATCAACCTGAAAGTAGGTGATTTCTATTGTATTCAACTCTTAGACTATGGAAACACTACTTTGTCACCTCTCGCATCAAACAGGACACCTACAAAACTTCTTGCTCTCAAAAACCAGTAAAAAGGAAAACAAAATCTAAGGCTTAGAAGCCATGCAATCTTCCTCCTATAGAGAAAAAAAACTCCAAAGAAGACTCAATGAATCAAATGATAAAATGTTCTCTTCAAATGAAGATCATAAAGAAAGTAAAGAGAATACTTGAAGAAAGTAGAGAGAATGTTTAGCACTTCTCACAAGAATAAACAGTACTACTACTTCATTGGACCCTGAGTATCAATTTCCTCATATTCTGAAAAGGGCACAATAGCAGCCTGTAAGACAATCCTTTACCAGCAGAAAATGAGGCAATAACAACCTGTAAGGAAATTAGAGCTGGATACTTTTTCGCTAAATAAATGGATAGAAGTAGTAAAAAAAAAAAATCCCAAAACCAACCCAAAGCTAAATTAATTTTTTATTTTTTATTTGATCTCAGTTTCTATGTGAAAACATGCATACAGGTGGTGGGTACTGAGTATTGTAAACTCCATTTAAACTCTTTTTGAATAATGGAATTCTACCCAGAATGTTTACAAAAAATACCCCACTGCCATGGCGGCGACTGCAATGATATGAGAGCACATTCCATACAATTTATATTGTGGGTCAAAGCGAATATAAGGTCAGTCGCTTGGGCTAATAGGATTAGTTGGATTTTATGTGCAAAGTCATGGTGGTGTACATTTCTTTCAGACCATAGGGTCACTGTATAATATCACTCTCCGCCACAGCCATGTAGACCCCGAAGATATTTGGTTTCTCCATTGCGTATGGAAGAGCGAGGAAAGCAGAAGTAAAGGATGAGAACGTGGCAAACCGCAAATGTAATGCGATATAACAATAAAATGTGCATAGGATTTTGATTGAAAAGAACAGAGGATAGGCCACAATTCATATGGATAATAGATATGGTGATTAAGGATTAAGCATCTTACGTGATAAAGAGGATTTTGATATTGACTAATGTTGTGTTGTTTTTGATGTTTTGTTGTTTTTTTAATAATAAAAAAAATTGATTTTGTTTCAATATAAATAAACAAATGGAGATAAAGTTGAAAAAAATAGATATATAAAGATTTTTTTTTTATAAATTTAGAAAAATAAGTTAAAGATATTATAAAGTTTATTATTGGAAGAAATTGACATAATTGCTGGGTGTAAATGTAAGATAATAAGAGAATTAATTTAATCACTCTAGTTTGTTAATTTAATGTAGCTAAATATAAATTATATATTTTTATTAGTGTAAATTTATTTTAACTTTGGGATTCATTTTGAATTAGAAGAGATCAAATATTCAGAGTTGTAAATTTTTCTTTAAATTTTGATCCCCTCTCAAAATATGATAAGTGCTTAATATGTTATATATCAATTTCATGTTGACAATGAAAAGAATTACATATCTTCCTCATACTAAGCAACACACCATTGAAATGTTTTAACCATTATAACCCAAAAGTAACTATAGGTACAAAATTTTCCTCAAATCTTGATTCCTCTAAGTTCGATAGATTAGAACTTAAAATGGTTTACAAAATAATATTCCTCTTAGTTCAATTTACACCATATTCAAGTGCAACACCGCATATTTATATATGTTTGAATTATCAAATGTTTTAAACTATGCAGGAAGTGACACTTAATTAATTAAGAATAAAGTGGTTTTTTTTTTATGAAAATTTATTGGCTAGAGTTTTTCTAGCCTACTTACATGTGACATGATATCATGAGAATTATATAAAAAGGATGGTTTTGACATGCTAAATTTTAGGTTGATGTTAGATAGAGGTTACTTTTAAATCCAATTACATATTTAGGTTAGGTATAATTTTAAATTTAACTTTAAAATATTATCATCATAATATTCAATGATAATATATAGCTTAGAAAATTAGATAATTACTTTAATATTTATTATGTTTTTTTAACAAATGTGAATTCAGAAAATTGAAACGCAAACTTCAATTTAGATAGTACTTCGTTTACACTATCATCACCGATTAAATTACCTATAAAATTTATTATTCTTATTATAATAATAACTAATAAAATAATAATTAAATATATAAAATAAAATTCTCATTCAAATCCACCTACATATAAAAGTCATGTTCAAATCCCAATAACAAAAATATATTCATATAAAAGTCATGTTTAAATCCCAATAACAAAAATATATACCAAATATAAATTCCACCTCTTTATATATATATAAAAATCATGTTCAAATTCCAATAACAAAAATATATACCAAATATGAGTTCCAGATAGAGAGCAAAAATGTATACCCTACCCATTACGTCTTCCCTGTCCACCAAAATACAAAATATATTATTAGAGAGAGGAATCGATACAAAAGAATAAATGTGATGGTACCAAATATAAAAATGATGTTCCAGGTACCAAAAAAAAAATATATATATACCATATATCTGTTCCAATACTATAGGAAAAATAGATATACCCCGTCTCATAACGTCTTCCCTGTCTAACAAAACATACCATTACAGAAGGGAGTCGATACCAAGAATACCACAATCAAAATTTAATTCTCAAAATTTTGTGTTACAGCCATTTAAAGAAATCATCCAACCAAAATTTTGATTATTTTTTTACAACAATTCAGATAAATTCGGATAAAACCCCTGTTTCATACAAAAGTATGATACAGCTGTATCTCATCTTGAATTTTCTCCTAATTCCAACTTTATTTATATCTGAAATTGAGATTTCTTCCCCTTTCCTTCAGAAATTGAAATTTTTTCCATATTCCAATTTCGACCTAGAAATTTCAGCCTAATTCTTGTTAAATATGAATCAGGAAGAAATGAAACAACAGTATATAATTGGGAAAAATCCCTACAAAATTACCTTACACTGTAAAACTTCCTTTTTATCCTCCTTGCATTTCGTCTTCATAATCGCTGGCGTCAGAAAAAAAATCCAGTCGTACTTTATTGGGCACGATATTGAAAACAGCGTTCTGCATTTCGTTTCCGAGTTCGCTGCCGCATCGCTCGTAGTCCTCACACGAAGGAGTTCGTCGCGTGGAAAATCTGCTCGGCCTCCTGGTACTGATGAAGCTCATGGACGATCTGTTTCAGGCGCAGAAGAGATGACACCGTTCCAATAACACAACCACAAGCGACCTCCAGTGCTAATCAAGAACTTGCCTTGAAGACTTTTAAACTAAATTCAAATTAACTCGCCGAATTTTTAATCACACTTAGGTCTCAAAGCACAATTTTGCTCACATTAAAGTATTGTGACCAAAACCAAAATATTTCACCTTCCCCTCTGCTCAGCGCATATATATCTATATACATATACACACACGCGTACGCGCCTTAGCACCAAATGGAAATATCATTGACCTCAGAGACGCGGATAAGCGTGGGTCAACTCAAAATATCATTGACCTCAGAGATTCAGACTTCTCTGGGCTCCTCCTGCGAAATATGCTTCAGTCGGCACCGTTCTCTTTTATTTAAATCCACGTGTCTATAGTGATTAATTTATAACCATGTCTCTGTCCTAAGCCGCAGCGCTGTTGTTTTCTTGAGGAAGTTAGTTAGCCCACGCCCAAAAACTTTATTTTTTCAAATTTGGGTTGTGCTAAGCATCTTGCAAAATGGACAGCGTGTTGTCAAGAACAAGCTGTCAATATAGGTTAATATATTTCTTTGGTGGGCCAGGACGACGAATTTGAGGTCAGTTGTAGCTCTTAGAATGAGTTGGATCATTTTAATGGTGTGAGGAATTGAATTGTGACTTAATTTCTAAGAGTGTCTTAATTAATGACACCTTTTTACTATTTATCTAAAATCTCGTGGGCATATTAGTATGTAATTATTTTAATTTTAAATTTATTATAAATCAGGTAGGATAAGTGCAAAATTTTCCCCAAATTTTGATTTCTTTTATTGCAATACATTTAGAATTAAGATAGTTCTACAACAATTCTTACCACCATATTAAAAGAAGAAAGATTACAAATCTCTTTTATTATACAAGTTCTAGAAAGTGCCTTTTGTGTGATGTCTAATGAAAATTTTATATACTTTTTTAGAACCATTTGAACTCATGCATAAAAGTAAACAAAGTTGAACGAAGATGAGATATGAGGGTTATTAACCTTTTTTTCTCTTTAGTGTCTAGTTACTGATGGATTAATATGACAAAATGTTTACTATTATACATAATCAAATTTGTAAAAGTTCAAGAGTATGTCGCCAATAGAAGTGTCAAAGTGATTAAGTGCTTGTTAGATTCAAATCAGTGTCACAAATGGCTAGCTAGAAAACAGTGTACTTAAAAAAAGTAGTTGTAAGATCAACACATTGAATGAACAATAAATTGGTATAATATAGGTAACAATGAACAATAAAAGTAAAGTGACAAACCACGAGTCCCGGAATCAATATATGTAAAGTGACAAACCACAAGTCCCGAGATTGTTTATTGTACATCAATCATTCATACAAAAGAATGAATTACAATAAATTACAAGAATTAAAATGTTGTCATTTTTTTTTTTGTAACTCAAGTCATTAGAGCCATTGTACTAAGCTCGATATCACAATGAGTACAATGACAAGTTTGGTCAAAACTTGCCTAACTTATGAAACCATTTACATATGAAAGACCACATATTTACATATGTTTGAATTATCAAATTCTTTAAATGAAACATACCTAATAATTGGCCTTGACATTATCATTGAAGTTAAGTGATCCCTCTAATCTTAGAATTAGGTCGACTAGGGTGTGTGTTAACTTGGCTTAATTTGATATTTAACATAGAATTTGGATAAATCTAGTTAACTTTAATCACTTAGCTATGTAGAACCAGGAATCCTCTTATAAGTTCTAACACCATGTTGATGTACACTAGGTTGTTGGTGAGGTAATATGCTAAAATCAATATTGATATGGAATCCCAGTCACCATTTGAATTAAATTTTAGTAGCGAGTAGTTGGTCCAATGAAGTCCAAGTTATGGGGTCATTCACACTAGAGAAAACATAAAAAGAATTGTACACATGGCATGCAAAATTATGTAATGACAACGAAATAACTATCATCACACTATTATAATGCATTATAACATTAAAAGAACCTTATACACATCAAAATTATTATGGTTGATAAATTAGTCAAGTTAGGAAACCCTATCAATGGTATCAAATGTATCTACTAAAGAATTTTTTTTTTTGTCAATCATTTAAGGAAAAAAAAATTGAAAAAAAAACTTTGGTTATAAACACTTTTTTTGGGTAAATTTTCATTCTATTAATTCTAGAAAATCATATTACACCGTAAAATCACATACTGCAGAGACCATCTACTACAATCATGGTTTTAAAATCCATGGTGATCCATGGGTATTTTTTTTGGCTTTTATCCTACAAACATCAATCCATCCTACTGAGTCATCCGTCACAACAGAGGATAATGTTGCTTCTTCATTTTGCTAAGAAAGTTCCATAACATCTGGATTAGTTGAATTAGATAGATGTTTTTTGCTATCAAAATAATCCGACTCATGGTTTCGCTTCTTCCCAGAAATTGCAAGCACAATTATGGTTGAAGATTTCTCGTTTTCCTTCATGGAAAGTTTTCCCTCTATTGAGGGTTGTGTCGACGCAACCGAAGATTTCCTAGTATCGTGAGAAGTCGATATGTTGGGAGATTTCTTCTGATTTTGGGGATTGTTCTTCTGTTGAGTTGCTGAAATATTCAACTCTGATGTGATCTTCTGATTTCTCCAATCGCGGTGGTTTCCCTTTGGATCTTGGTTGTAGAAAGTGACTTTGGAAGAAGGACACACATTCTGAGGGTCCCTAGGATGTTGACAAATTCTACACCTGAAGGCACTATTTTTGTAGTCGAATGGTTAGATATATTCCTTGCCTTCCCACTGCAAGAAATTTTTTTTGGTAACCCTTCATTGAGATCCATTTCCGCACAAATGCAGTCGAAACTTACAAAACCCTATGATAAACTATCACTATCAACTTTGATGAAGCTACCTATAGAGTCTCAAATTTCCTCAAGGATCACTGGCCAGATCCAATGAAGAGGTAGGTTAGGGAGCCTAAATCAAACAGTAACCAATAAGGATTTCATGGTAAGAGGATTAAATTTTGGAAACCATGGATGAATTGAAAGGCCATCCCGGCCCCAAAACCATGGCCCTTGATAAAAGACTTCCTTCTAGTCTTCCATATTTTTGAATAATTTCACAAAGTATCCATTTGAACAAAACAAAAGATCAATATTTTGGGACCAGTTCTAGTGTACCCAATCTCGGAGAGAAAGTATCGAAGGCCAAAAGCCATTAAAACGACATATAATTTCCTCACTTTCAAAATTAGGTATTCTATTCTTATTAATGGCCTCATTCACCTTGAGTGTTGGGAGCGTAGGGAATTATAAGGACTATTCCACCACAAAAGCATAACCTGCAACCTCCTTGGGAATCTGGGGACTGGGATCCAACTTGAGAGATTCCTTAAAATACATGGGCTTGACCGAGGAAGATTCCATAACTCTCTTGGCACCTCCTTATAGACCATCAATTAAGTAAATCATGGCATCTTTTTTAATGCCATATTCTTTGAAATCACTTGCCAACTCCAATTACCTCACTTCATAGAGGAGCCTAATTTCTCCCACCAGAATACATGTCATATGATGTATGTTGTTAGCTACTAGAACTCCAGTGTCCGCCTCTTTTACCTTAAGACACAAAGAATGTCTGAAAATGGGTATAACAAAAATGGGGAAGTTTTGAAGAGATAAATCCTCAAGACCTTGCATATCTTGATCCAAACCATATGCCAAATGCCTTGCAAGAGACTTATCACCTATCGGAAGGCCTACTGGTTGGAGGCTTTTGATAAACATATTATAGATGTGACCAAAATCTAGATTGACCTCAGTTTATGAAAAATATTGATTTATACTCGCAGCCAGATGCCACAAGGGAGACATAACACCTCTAGAAAGCCTCGCTGGCTTGAGATTTTTTTCAAACATATTGCAGACATTACCATACCCCAGATTGATTTCTCTTTCATACATTTTAGCAAACACATTGTCAACATCCTCCCCGCGCATGTGTTTTACATACCCGTTGTCCCACATTCTCCCGATTGTCATAAGACCCATCACCCGTAGATTAAAGGCAAAGTCGATGGCACCATCATCGCATTTGCAATCTAGTAGACAA
Source organism: Pinus albicaulis (assembly GCA_034641835.2). Classification (NCBI taxonomy): domain Eukaryota; kingdom Viridiplantae; phylum Streptophyta; class Pinopsida; order Pinales; family Pinaceae; genus Pinus; species Pinus albicaulis. The sequence continues at coordinate 15,336 of JAXQQM020083128.1, forward strand.
ACTGACAGCCACAGGGCACACCAAAATGACGTACCAAAAATGCAAACCAAAAACCCACGTATGGCTCCCCAACCATGGTGTAAAAAAAAATTATGCATCCAAGTTCTTTGTCGGCCATGATAATTTCTCCCCTCCATTGGCTTCTCCACAGTTCTTCAACTTTCATGACCGTTGTAGCTTCACCATTTCCATCATGTTCACAAAACACTTAGTTTCACACACTTAATAATGAATTAGAACTTATATTCTCTGATGTTTGTTACTATTTCATAGTTCTTCAACTTTTGCGACCATTGTAGCTTTTCCATTTCCATCATGTTAACAGAACGCTTAGTTGCACGCACTTAATAATGAAGTAAAAATTATATTCTTTGATGTTTGTTATTAATTTTTTTAAAGCTTTATAGCATATGTCAACGATATAAATTAGCATATATCTATCGAATCTAATATGCATAAGGAGGAATAAAATATATTTAGGTGTAAACCTTTTTTAGATAGCAAAATTTGAAAATAAAAATAAAAAATTTTTCATCCCTTGATACATCTCAAGGAATCTATAGTAGTTCTCTCTTTATATATCTACAAAAAATGAAATTTTTCATTGTTTAAATTTTATTTCTGAATTCTATATAAAGTACATAACTTATACTTGTAAGTGAAAATTTTTTTTGTTGGATTTCATTGAAATTGACATAAAAAATATACCTAAAAAAACACCAAAAAATGTTTTATCTAATATACACATAAATCTTTTTAAATAATATATACTAGAAATTTCCCCATAAGGTGCAAAGAGAGGCCGATATGAGTGCTAAATTGAAAGAATTGTACTTTGATTTGAAATAATAATTGTTACATTAAATTTAGAATGCTTAGTGTAATTCAAGTCATATCAGTGGAATAAACACAAACAATATGAAATATGCCAATGGGGTATTCATTAAGACCTCTACTTTTCCTGTGGTTTTTGAACCATATCACACAAATTTGAAAGAATGAGGCTAGATGTAAGCCCTAGGCAATTTTGGCTGAATAGATACCCAAGAGCTCCAAAGGGATGAATCCATGTGCAAAATGAATTTGGCTTAATGGATATTGACACTTGGGAAGAAACCAAATATTTACATACCTACTTCGAATCCTCGAGAACATTGAGAATGGCCTGGTATCCTCCATGAATTCTCACCGGCCCTTTTTGCAAGAAAATTGAAACTAGATAATGGAAACCCTATTCATTGTTCTCCATGAGCTGCTCCACATCCGCTGTGTATTGCGACTCCACGCTTGTTGTGTACTGCAACTCCACTCTCGTTGTGTACTACGACTCCACGCTCGTTGCGTACTGCAACTCCACGCTGGGAAACTGGAGTGGGATATCCAACCTCAGTGGGTGTTTCCTCTTGAACCACGATAGGGGGCCCTTTCTTCCAGAAATTGAAGAATTCTTCAAGCTCTTCTCGTCTCAGACACTGACATACAGAGACACAATGACATTTTTTCGTCGGGATTTTTCCCCATCACTCTGCAACATATTATCATCTCTGATTGCTAACACAGGCTTGAGCCATGATCCACTTTTACTCGGATCTATTAGATATTATAGGATATTATAGCTTTGAACTACATCTCAAGTTCAGACCTCCCAAATAACCATGGAATCCTGATTATTCCCCTTTCTACCTTGCTAAGTAAACATACATTCAATATTATTTGAGCCATTCATACACATCCTCTGCCAGTAATCTTGGCCAAATGGGCATCAGTTGCCTAAACAGCTGCAAATTGAAGGGAATTTTTGTTCCTCTTGTCCTTCTTCTTAGCACTAGAATGCACACATGAAACATTGCAACACCCATACAATGAACCTCTTCCATATTTGTTCACTTTTCCTTGTTCCTTTGCTTGACAACAATGGCCAACAAAAAAAAATTTCAAACCATTTCACAAATACTTACCTACTACTTAAGAAATGATCCAATAAAATGATAGAAAATGGATTAAATTTTTTCGTGGGACAGGGGGAGAAAAGTTCGAACCTCACAACTTCTAGAATCCAATCCCATCTAATATAACATTGTTCTTTGACATAGAAAGACTCAATATTCTAGAAAAAAATAGATAAAGATGTGTAGAATAAGAAAAAGCGCAATGACCAAAGTTTTGCGAGTGAGGCCAACATATGAGAAGGTTAAGTAGTGGCGTAACCTATTTCGCCAGTCTGAAATTGGAGACCTTGGGGAAAATTTGGCATCTAGGAGATTTTTTCTAGGATTGATATGGCAGTGAATGATGTTGTCTCTGCATTTATCGTGCAGATAAATAATTCCTGTGTAGTACCCAAGGCAATGTCATAGGGTCTTCCAGTCGAGAAATTTTTTTTATTTGGCTAATCACTACTACATTTGGCAGAAATTCCGACACTTGGTTCCGACGCTTTTGACCAAATGTCGGAAATTTCCCCAAATTTTTTCTATCCCGCCCAAAACCATCGCTATACTGACGTTTATAAAAAAGTGTCGCAATACCGACACTTAGAAAAGTGTCATAACTGCGACGTTTGGAGGAAGACGTCGCAATTGCGACACTATGGCCCAAAGAGTCGCTATTGCGACGACTGCCTCCAAACGTCGCAAGTGCGACACAATGTCTAAGTGTCGCACTTGCGATGTTTGGAGGCACCCGTCGCAATAGCGACACTTTTTCCGCCGTCGGTATAACGTCACTTATATGCGCGCTACATAAAAATACGAAACTTATATGCGCGCGTTACATAAAAATGATTTTATTGTTTCGTATCCGTCGCAATAGCTACATTAACGTCCGATATCACACGCGAGATTCGCCCTGAGCTCTTGTAGAACAACATTCGCCCTAGCATTCACCCTGAGCTCTTGTAAAACAGCATTCACCCTCAGAATTCGCCCTCAGCTCTTGCAGAACAACATTCGCCCTCAACTCTTGTAGAACAACATTCACCCTCAGCTCTTGCAAAATGGTAAGTTCTTACTGCAGGCCCTTCCTCCTATAGTAGGGTTGACTCTATTTGGGTTTTTTTGGTCAATTCCATTGGATTGTGTTAGGCTATAGGGTTCTCTCTAGATGTCAAGAATCAAGATTCAATACTCTCTATTATCTTCATCACCCAATACAAGATTTAAATTTTTCCCAAAGAAACGCTTATTAATTTGGCAGCCATTATTTCTCCCTGCTTTAAAAACCCTACATTTAAATGAAAACAAGTATTGCATTTCAACTACAAAAATCTTTTAGTGTTCAAATGTAGATCGCAATAGCTACATAGACGTCTGATATCACGCGCACACTCACCCTCCGCTCTTGCAACATCATTCTCCTCAACGTTCACCCCGCCCAACAACATTCGGCCCGCGCATTCGCCTCGAGCTCTCGTGCACGCATTCGCCCCCGCATCTCGCCCCGAGCCTGCGAACAACATCTCGCCTTGCATTCGCCCCGCCCCATGCACGAAACATTCACCCCGCATTTGCCCTCAGCTCTTGCAGAACAACATTCGCCCTCAGCTCTTGCAAAATGGTAAGTTCTTACTGCAAGCCCTTCTTCCTATAGTAGGGTTGACTCTATTTGGGTTTTTTGGTCAATTCCATTGGATTGTGTTAGGCTGTAGGGTTCTCTCTAGATGTCAAGAATCAAGATTCAATACCCTCTATTATCTTCATCACCCAATACAAGATTTAAATTTTTCCCAAAGAAACGCTTATTAATTTGGCAGCCATTATTTCTCCTCGCTTTAAAAACCCTACATTTAAATGAAAACAAGCATTGCATTTCAACTACAAAAATCTATTAGTGTTCAAATGTACATGTGTGCATCACTTGTGTAGGGTATTACTTTTCCACTTTCACATTATCCAAGAATGTGTGCAATATAGTTCATATTTTTTGTGATTTAGATTATCTTGAAAAAGGAAAGGTAAATTATTTCCCATGGAAAAAGAAGGTTTTACCTTTTTACTACTGGAAATGGTACAACAAAGTTCCATTTCTACCCGAAACTCCTATGAAACAAGAACCAAATAAAGGCCATGTCCTCAATGGACATCATTTGGCTTTGAAAATGGCCATTGCACCATGTTGTTTCTTATATTACATCACGATAGTTTCTTAGGTCATTTCTTGTTTCTAAGGATTTTTCAATAGTTTCTCCAAAAGCTTCACTTCAAGGCCCTTCAAGATCGTCTCCAACAATGCTATAACATCAGCTTCAACAATGTCGCTCCAAAAATATCCTCAAGGTCTTCAAAATAAGTTTACTAGAAGTTGCTCCAACAATATATTCAATAAGGTCTTCATTGTCAACTCGTCTCTTGTTTGGGTGCCTTAATGTGCAATGACATGTTTCCAGGACTGAATTCAATGCAAGGCATATTTGAAACTCTAACTCTGTCTTCCGGTGTCTTATTAGAAATTATTTCAGTTTTCATTTTGTGTTTTTAAGTTAGATATTGTTTTCAAGTTTTTACATTTATAATTTTATTGCAATGTGGCAGACTGATCAGAGCAGTGCAGGAACAACCCCGAGACGGGATGATCGCAGAAAGAGGCCAGCGGAAGAACATGTAAAGTGCCAGCATTGCTCTATCTTTAGGTATTTAGTTATTTACATAATTGAAATAATATTAATTTTGTTCAAATATGCAGACACCTAGCCATGGTACGCCTGATGATTCCCTCTTTGAGGAAGAGCTTTCTTCATCCCTATCTCCAGTGTTCTTGTTGCGAAAAAAGGCACGAGATGCAAGGTAGGAATTTAATACTTTGATAGATGCGCCTCAAACACCTGAAACAAAAGAGAGGATAAAACATCTTATGAGCCAGCTAGAAAGATATCAGGTAATAATAAAAAGTCAAAAGGATATTTTTTTTGTTCTGCATGAGATGAATTGTGATAGTTTGATTTTTAATTTTTACATTGAATAAACTAACAAAAAGTTCTTTTGTATGTAGCATTTTCTGGCACTTGCTGAACTCGGTGTTGGTGGTAGTGGGACACAAGGGCAAGAGATTGCCCAACAACCCTATCGTACACCTTCTACTCCTTTAGGTGCCAGCCAAGAAACACACCCTGCCCAAGCAGACACCCAGCCAACCGCTGAACGTGTTGGCAATGATGAGGCTGATATGGCCAACTACATTATTGCGTTTCCTGGAGCTACACGTGTCATCTCCACAGGGACCATTAATGGCATGTTGTTGGTGAACGATGAGGGTGTCCCTATAAAGCATGTACAACTCCCAGGTAAATTTTAATATTTTAACTATTTCATGTACTTTATCTAAAACATATTTATCATGATTTTTATTTTTAAATTAATGATAATATCTTCTTCTTCTTTTTTGGTTTTATTCTGTGTAGGAAACAATGAGTTCTACAGGATTCTGGAGAGCCATGCGTTGGTAATTTTTGGCCCAACCATACGTACAGGGTGGAATTCCCAGAATTCCAACCTGAAAAAAGAACTTTAGATTATCTAGAAGCCCTTTTTGGGGTCGGCACATTTGACAGAAAAGCGGTGGCTCAGGTAGCCGGCAAATATTTGAAATATACCAGGGACACCTATAGGACACAATTGCAATTTAACCCTAGATATGAGCGTCCTCTCGCAGTTTCAGAGAGTGAGTGGAGAGCACTCATCCATGACGGAAAAGAGAAAAGGGAAAAGAAAGAAGGAAAAATGCCAACTGGACCCGCAAGGTAAATTACAACTTTAATTCAATAGCTTTAATTTTCTTTATGTCTAAAATAAAAGTGTGCTACGTCATATCCAACTTCAATCTTTTGATGCTAGGTTGCCTGACACCTCAAAGGCAACCAAAGCTAGGATAGAGAAAAAGGGCCATCACAAGCTCGGCCAGGGTGGCTACTTGAAATTAGCTGCAAGAATTGTAATTAAGTAGTTAAACATCTTATAATTAATTGTATCGCCTTCCAACGTTTTTGTAATCCTATCAAATATGATTAAAAATACACAATCATATGTAATGTAGGGTGATGACTTCAGAACAGAAACTACAGAGGAAGATAAAAATATCTCTTTCCATTTCGGCTATCAAGCCGTAGTTGAACGTCGCAGAAGCTTGGGGCAGGTCCCAAGATCCAGAATGCCTGATAAGGTAAAACATTAACCTTTCAATATGTTTTTTTTTGTCCATAAATTTAATGTCTAACAACTTTGTTTAAATCAGGGGAGCAGCACTACCGACGAGGCAAATAACCCAGTTTTAGAGCCAGATGTAGATGATCCTCACATGCAACCTGATCATTGTAGTGGGGACCAGGCCGAAAATGCTACTATCAGTGAGGGTCGTGATGGTAATTAATTTCCACTTATAATTTTTTCTAATTATACCTTGATGGTTGTCCTTATAACGTTTTTTGTTTAAATGACAGAGAATGTTTCCCTTGAGGATCTTACCACCAGAGAGGAAGACAGGGCAACAGTCCCAACAACGACAACTGGTGCACCAGGTAAATAATCTCATTGCAATTTTTTTTATTAATATTACCGAACTAGTTCAATGATATTTAAAAACTGACAATTAAAATTTAATATTATCTGTTTTTGTAGGCGATGCCCCGTCACTAGATGAGACCAAACATCGTGACTACGCAACTAGGTCAGCGGCGACAACTGGTGCACCAGGTAAATAATCTCATTGCAATTTTTTTTTATTAATATTACCAAACTAGTTCAATGATATTTAAAAACTGACAATTAAAATTTAATATTATTTTTTTTGTAGGCAATGCCCCGTCACTGGATGAGACCAGACATCGTGACTACGCAACTAGGTCAGCGGCGACAACTGGTGCACCAGGTAAATAATCTCATTGCAATTTTTTTTATTAATATTACCGAACTAGTTCAATGATATTTAAAAACTGACAATTAAAATTTAATATTATCTGTTTTTGTAAGCGATGCCCCGTCACTGGATGAGCCCAGACATCGTGAATACGCAACTAGGTCAGCAGTGCGGGTTGAAAGGCACGAAACAGGAGCAGAGCACGATGATATTGATGATGTAATTAGGAGCTTTAAAAATAGGAAGAAGAAAAAAGAAAATTTGACAATGTAAAATATTGTATTATTATAAGACAAACGTTACCATACTTGGAACATTTTTTTGCGTTATATAAAAAACTCATTTATCATACTATTTTTATGTCAAGCATTAATTGCAATGTTTCCTTGCATACTTTTTGTTGAATTTTTTTTTTATTAGTTATTGAATATTTTTTTTTATGCTCATGAAAGTAAAAAATGAAATATAGATTGGGTATTGGGGAATTGAGAGTGATGTGAGGGGGGGGTAGGGGCCATAAGAGCTTCCACCTTCACGTGGTTGGCCCTGTTTAGTAGAGAATAATTTATTGGAGCGATTTAATCTTGGAGCAAACCTCCCTCGATCCAACGTAGCAACAAAAAAGTCACTATTGACTTACTCCCATTACCACTCCCAAGATGAATCCGACTTTATTGTTACATAGGTTACTTTATTGTTACTATGATTTCTCCATTTACGATTTCATAGGTTACATCATGTAAAGTTGTCAATCTCAAGTTGGTGATGAGCTTTAGTTCTCCAGATTTGGGGCTTTTCTGATATTTTCTCCCTCATGTCATTCCTGCATCACCTCGTTTTTTGAGCATGCCAATTGTCTACCACTTGTACCAATTGGCACATGTCAATCTCTGAGTGGTGCCACATTTCACCTATTTTCAGTGAGAGTTTAGGGTTTCTCTAACATAGCTTCAGAAATCCGATTCAGTGCCTGCTTGAATATTGTCACATAATACTCATGGTTTGGATTGATGAGCATGTTTCGAATGGTTGGTTGATTCATAAGAACCACCCATATAGTCATCTTGAGATATTTCAGAAGTTTTCTCGGGTTTCCTTTTTCACCGTTTCTAGTGGGTGGGATGGTGTGGGGTGATCCATCAATACTGGTGCTCTTGTAGTAGGGAAATTGTTTTTGGGGATATAAAGGAGAATTTGATGTAGATATCCCATTGGATGCATTCATAGATGGGCACGAGAGGTCAAGAATTTAAATTAAAAATATGCAACCTCTAGCATGGCAACCTGAAGGCCGCGAGAGACACCGGTTAAAGATTGTTTTGTGTTGGCCTTAATATAGTCGTGATTTCTTTCTATTATCTTAATGCAAATATATAGTCCGGTCTCATTAAAATGAGGATTGTGGTTGTATTTCTCTTTGGTTTTTTCTCTCTTAATGCTCCAGAAGTTGCCAAAAGTTGCGATAGTTGTTTAGTTTTCCCGTTACAACTTAAAAGTGGTTTTTAGCAATGGGAGTCATGTTTTTTAAGGTTCATACTAATATGAAGATATTGTAATTCTATATTCAGCATAAGAGAAGATGGCCTCTGCTTTGGGCGGTATGACAACAATTGCCACATCTACCTCATTGGGTAACAATGGAAAGGGGAAGAAGTTGGGTGCAATGTTTGATAATTATGGTAGACAATTGTCTTCTCTTTTAGTTTTTTCACCCATTTCCTTTAATCGCTCAAGCAGAAGAGGGAATCTGAGATTACGCGATAGAGAGAAGGTAGTTAATACAAGAGCTATGGAAAAGGAGTTGTACTTCAACAAGGATGGCTCAGTGACAAAAAAATTGCAGGTCAGAGAAAAAAATATGTTTAAAGGAAGGTCACCTGCACGTGAAACTTCACTATGGTGGATCTTTCCTTGTCCACTTATATTCGATTTTAATGTGTTATTTTAATTTTTCATGGAGGGTTGTTTTGGCATATGGTCTAGCATTCAATTGCACACTTACCGAAAGCATTGTCAATTTGTCTTGCAGGCGGTGTGAACAAACTTGCTGATCTTGTTGGAGTCACCCTTGGGGCAAAGGGAAAAATGTTGTCTTGGAGAGCAAGCATGGTTCTCCGAAAATAGTTAATGATGGTGTGACAATAGCTAAGGAGGTAATTCGTAGATGTGTGCTCTGGTTTTCTTTTTAACGTTGTATTAGTTCCCCCTCTTAAATGTCTTAGATTTGGTAGGCATAATTTGAAAACTCAAAGGTGAAAGGAAACATATTTGTTACCCAATGGTCTACTTGGCCTATGGACTAGCCACATTAGAGTAATGCATAAATCTTTTCACAACAATAAAAGGAAAGGGTTATGGCTGAGTCAAATTTTATTTTTATTGACAATGTAATGAAATGTATCTCAATGCTATGGTTTTGGCCTTTTTATTGGTTGAATTAGAGGACCCAGTTGAAAATATTGGGGCCAAGTTGGTAAGGCAAGCTGCGGCAAAGACAAATGATTTAGCTGGGGATGGAACCACAACATCCGTTGTTCTTGCACATGTTGGAATATTGAAAAATTCCAGAACAATGAATGGAGAATAAATCTCCCTTCCTCTAACACAGAGAAAATAAAAATTTCTTTGACAGGAGACAGAGTTTCAATACTTTGAAAACAAAATTCTATTCCCTTCAATAACTCAAAAAAAAACTATTACACTTCTTCCTCACTGAGAGGGATTACAAAATTATGACTGCTACAAAACGCAGTGCATAAAAACAACTCACTGTCTGTTCAAAACAAACATACTCTGTCTCTAAAACACTCTGTTGTGTTTTTCACTTTCGCACTATTGTGCATACACACTTAAAAAGTTACACTCAGTCTTTCACTTTTTACACACTGCTGTGTAATAAAAAATTTACGTACTATCTATAAAAAAAACTACCAAGATTTTTTGTCCTTTTTATTTTTATATGCCGTAACATATAAAACATATTATAATAAACCCTCTTTTAAAAAAAATAAAATTAAAAATAAATTCTATGGCCCACCTTTCATTTCACATATGATATATATATAACATATGTTTAAAACATATGTATATATTAAAGCATACATAAAATTAAATTATCAAAACATTAAAGAACCCTTTCCATCGGACTTCAAAAGTCTGAATAGATTGAATTTCAAACCAAATTCGCGTTCCAAAATGGGATGCTGACGTCTGCCTAATTTGTAATGCGAATTCTCAATCCAATGTGCCTTATAAAAAATTCGGGTCCGGTTTTCAGGTTTTCAGATTCCCTTCAATTTCATGCGATCCAATATTAATGCTCCACATGTCCTCCTTTTGAATTTACAAAACTGGGGGGTAAATTTATGTTTGTTTAATTTCTAGTTGGTGAATTGCGTTAATGTTGGTTGTTGTGTTTAAATACAATCCTGTACAGAAATATGGTTGCGGCCGTCTACAAAAAAAACTTGCAGGAATTTTAAATGCTGAATTAAATTTTTGGATTATGTGGAAGTTCAAAGAGTGACATAATCCCTTCCCCGCAACTAATTTATAAGATAGTGGAAAGTATGGTGAGAGGAAAATGGTGGATTTACAATCAACCATATTCACTTTGAAAACAATGGGGAATTAAGAGACCATTATACCTAACAAGTCCTTATAAATATTGAAGCCAAGGCACAAATACATGACAACAACCTTTATACGAGAATTATTTTATTTGAGTAAGGGAATAGTAGTTGTAACTTAAGGTTGCAACAATGGTTCCATAAAAAAATTACTTGTATCCGACTGCAGTAACTATGGATTAAAGTTGCAACAACTGTGGCTTGAGGTTGCAGAAGTTGTGACTTGGGGATGCAACATTTGCGACTTAGAATAAAACACATTATATATATATATATATATATATATATATATATATATAAAGAGATTATTATACTTGAAAAATACTTGTCAATATTGAAGTTGAGGCATCGATACACGGTAACAATCTTTATACGAGAATTATTTTATTTGAATAAGGGAACAATAGTTGTAACTTAAGGTTGTAACAACGGTTCCATAGAACATTTGCTTGTATCTATTTGCAGTAACTATGCGTTAAAGTTGCGCCAACTATGGCTTGAGGTTGTAGGAGTTGTGGCTTGGGGATACGATATCCACGACTTAGAATAAAAAATATTATATATGAAAGAAAGTATATATATTAAGAGATCATTATACGTAACAAGTCCTTGTAAATATTGAAGTTTACGCATAGAGACACGACAACAACCTTTATACGAGAATTATTTTATTTGAGTAATGGAACAACAATAGTAACTTAAGGTTGCAACAATGGTTACATAAAACTATTGCTTGTATCTAGTTGTAGTAATTGGGTGTTAAAGTTACAGTAGCTATGCCTATGACTTAGAATAAAAAAAATTATATATAAAATAATATATATATATGTATATAGAGAGAGAGAGAGAGAGAGAGAGAGAGAGAGAGAGAGAGATTAGAAAATATATTACAACAATATTTATTTAACTAGTATGTTAAAAAAATAAAATTTACTCGGTTGCAGGTGTGGGGGCATCTGGAAAGGTATGGATACCAATCCATTTAGAATATACATGGCATCAACACCCAAATCCATGATTAGTTTTTGAATATGGAAGATGAAAAACAAGAGATACATGCCTAAACAAATTAAGAAATGCTACTATTTTGATCACTCACACATTTACATATGCTATTGTCTACGCACCTTCTATTGGTGGACGATGTTATCCTATTTCTCGCAGGATATAGTAGATAGGACTAGTATGTGAAGACTCATTAGAGCTCTAAAATCATTTTGGGTTTCATTTGGAATATAAGTAAACCTACTCAAGTCTACCATCACTTTCAATGATTTGGAAGATATGTTAGAAAAAACAATCAACCAAGTGCACCCATTTCAAATACTTTGGATTTATGTTAAGATTTAATGACTATAGGTATGGAGATTGGTTCTTTCCATATCAAAAAGTGGGAAAAATAATCACAATATGGTTATCCTTGGGTGGCACATTAACCTTAGTAGTGTCCATACCAGGATATTGGCATTCCCTAGCTTATATTCTTGTTGGTATCTTGGGAAATATTATAAAAAAATGCTTTCATTTTATCTAGAAGGAAAGGAAAATCAAAGGAGGCATCCCTATAGTAAAATGGAAATGGATTTCCAAGCCAAAAATCACATGATTCGTTGGATACTAAAGAATATTCATCATTTTTGGAAAGCATTATTTTCCAAGAGTCTTTGGAGAATCATAAAACATTTAGGCTTGTGGCAGGATGTAATAAAATCAAAGTAAATAGGAAAAATTTCATATAAGGATAAATTTTACAAAAGTTCCAACAGTTCTTCCCACCATTTATCTTCTAGTATTATGGTCCGTTGAAGTTTTCTCAATGTTTCATCAGTCTCAGTATATCTGAAAAAGGTAGGCTGAATTGGAAACAAATGCTTTACTTCATGCTCAAGATAAAATAAATTTTCCAATCTGTCATGAAGATTTTTTCCTATTGGCAATGCTGCTTCTGATGTACTGGTTGAAGAATTGGCCTGATTGTCAGCATACTTGTCCAATTTTTCAACATAGCTTTCAAGGTCCATTAGTTTATCCTCTGAAACTATAGGACTGAGCAATCCTTTTTTCAACAAAATATCAAATCTTTCTCTGAAGGCAATGATTTCTTCTTGCATATCCGAGCACCTTCATTCTAGATTTTGCATAAGGGTTCTCTTAGTAAAAACTCTTTTTATTTCCAAAATTGTTTCGGTCCTGTCCTGAATACCAAGTTCTGCAAGTTGGTGTCTGGTTTGAGTGTTTAGAAACTGTATGAGTTGATTGGCTTCCTCAGGCCTATTTCCCAATTCTTCTCTTGTACTTTGAACTTATTCTATAGCCAATTTGACTAAATCATTCTGTTCATACATAATTTGAATTGAAGACCAGACATCCTTTATTGATTGGATAATGTTGTCCCAAAGAATTTCATTTATTTCCTTTAAAGGTTTCTCCAATGTGAGATCATTTTCCAATGCTTTAACCAATTTTTCTAATCTTTTGACCTCTCTTGTTTTATCAGCAACACTCATTTTTGAGAGATCATATCTTTGTTCTAAATTAATAAGCTGTAACTTTGTGTGCTGGAGTTTTGTTACTTGAAGTTTCAATTCATTCATTGACTTTATTAATTCTTCAGAACTCAAATTGGAAGTATTTACCTGTGATAGCTCTGTTGGCTGACCTGTTGTGGATGTACCTGTACCTGTAATTACCTCTGTTGTTGATGCTGGAATAGTAGACTGCTTGTTCTTTAATGCCTGTTCAAGCTCTTTTCTGTTTCATTTAGTTTCTCATTCAGTTTCAAAAGCAAGTCCATCATTTCTTCTTCAGAATTTTTCTTTATCATCTCTTCAGTTTGTGGATGTCTTGAAGCTGGCAATTTCAACTGCTTTCTCAAAGCTACAATATCATCATCTTTTTTCTTGATTAGGGCCTCTATACCTTTGACATATTTAGGATTGTGACCCAATCCAATGATTATTTCCTCCAATGTCTTTATCCTATTGTCTTTGGCCTGAGAAGAGGCTTTTTCAAGATGCAATTGTGCATTAGTGTTCTCCAAAGAATCCTGCAACTTCTGAGTTGCCATTGCTTTATCGGTCAGAGTAGAATAAATCATTTCACCAGTATGCTTATGCAATTCAATCTGATCTAAAGGATGAATATCCTTTGCTAAGACTTCAAAATTTGTTCTAATATAATTTGCAGATGTTTGAGGCTGCTGCACTTTTGGTTTGAAGTGACTCATTATCATTTTGCCTTGCTGAATGTCATAAGCTGACATCAATATTTCTTTATTCTTAGGAGCCATCTTCAAATACTGATTGTAAACCTGGAGTCTTAGTGGATCATTCCTGGCTTTTATATTGATAAAGGTTTTCTTTATATCTCCTACATCTTTAACTGGTGGTTTGAAAGAAGATATTTCAACACTCTGTTGCTTTTGCAGCTCTTTTCTCTGTAAAGTAGTGGATGCCCCACTGACTGTACCTGTTTGTTGACTATCCAAATATTCTCTCTGGCTATCAGGAATTTCCTGAACAAAATCTACTTCTGGAAGAGGATTTAATTTTTGTCTTTTAGCATGAGGTTGTTCTGAAGATCCACCAACAGGGGTAGCAACTTCAGCATCTCTCTTCTTGCCTTTTTCTATATTGATAGGAGTTTGTAAAATTGAAATTTCTGGCTCATTGATCTGAATAGGAGGAATTTTTACTTGACCCTATTCTTTAGAAGTCTCAGGTTGCTCTGTCATTGTGAATTTTTCAAATACTTGTATGTCAGGCTCCTTTTCTTTTCCTTTAGATTGTACTGTGGCCAATGCACTGATCTCCTGTAAATTTTGCTGAGAAGTCCCTGCAAAAGAAGGACCAATACCTGGTATCTGCACCTGTCCAAAAGAGTCTAGGTCAAGTATTTTCTCAAGGTCTTTCATTACATTTTCAACATTAACCTGCTCACTATCCTGTTCTACCAATGTTCCTTCCATCCATTCATCCATATTGGCATATTGTTCAATTTCTGGAATTTTGTGATGAATGTATGGTGATAGTTTATTTTTCATTCTTCTATCATAGATAAAGCTATTTGGGTCATAAGGCACCCAGTAAAAACTTTTTTGTAATATGAGATATTCTTCTAAGATTCTTTCTGCTTCCTTTCCAGCATCTCTAGAGTTACAAACAAAGGGACCTAATTGACTTTTGATCCTAAGTTGAGCCTTTTTCTTTGCATTGCAGAAATGAACTATATCTGAGTTAATCATCTGCCTGAAATACTCTAGTGCAAAGAGTCTCATGGGGACATATTTGGGCAACTTGAATGGGCACAATTCACATCCATATATTCTGATCTCGGTGTGATTTTGATACAAGTACCAGTCACCTACCCTATATTGTTTTGAGAGCTGTAGAATTTTCTTGATTTCATTATTGACTCTAGGAGGGGAAACTCCTGTTAACAAAGTGGTTGCAAGGTGTACAAATAGGTCAATAAACTCATTATAGGAGTAAGGAGAATCAGAGGAATTATGGGTGATGGCAGACCAAAATATCACAGACCTAGGATTTCCTTTGGCATCAAGTTTCTGAACATGGAAAGGGAAACTTTTTGATTGGTAATAAATCATGAGATGATATATAACAAAAGAATATTTGAACACTTTTTCATTCTCAAATCTCATGAACTGATCATGGATTTTATCAGCAATGTAGGATGCAAAATCATACTTGACAACAGGGGACTGTCCAGGGGTAAATATAGACAACAATACTAGGGTTAATTGATCAACATATTCACTAGTATTGAAACCCATGATAAAGGATATCATATTCAAAATAAGCCTTCCCACATCAGTGAAAAAAGTATAACCATAGGGGGGAGGGCATTTGGGTTGATGCTCTGGTAACATGAAGGTTTGACAAATGCGATTTAACTCTTCATGGGACAAATTGGCAGAATTTTCAAGTAATTCTCCCATGGACAGGGGAGTGAGGGCTTGACCAGGTTGAAATTGTAGCATTTCATTTATCGACTGAGTAGTGATTGGGAAAAGGATGTTCTGACTCAGGGACAAAACTACTCTTTGATTGGGGTCATAGTTTGCATGGCAGTAATGAATTAACTCAGGAAAAATATGGACTGAGGGGAGAAGATACATGGGGAGATTGGATTCCCATAATCCAATAATATTAGAACCGTTTATAAAGTTATCTCTGCAGTGGCAAAAGGTTCGAAGAGGATTATCACTAAGAACGAGGTCTTTAATTTGAAAATCTCTATCTGCTAGGGGCAGATAGTCTAAATCTCTGTGAGGGGCATTCAAAGGTGCGACGTTCAGAGCCACTGGAACCTCCATTTCTGGTTCTTGTGGATTTAGAAATGAATTTCGGGTTTTTGTGAAGAACAAACACAATTACAAGTTTTGGGAATGCAATTTACAATTCTGGGGATTGAACAAGACCAAATTGAACTCTGTTTCTGTATTTTGTGTGGAATTTAAAACAAAAGCTAGGATTTCACAGAGTTTTAACGAGAATTGGGGTAAATACCTGTTTTTTGGGAGATGGAGAGTGATTAAACAGGTACAGGCTATGGCGTACGAACTCTTGATTACTGGTATGCAATTGTCTTCAGCAAAATACAGTTGATGGCACTTGACAGTTTGTTTTTGAAATTCTCTGCATGAGACTTTGGTCGTTCAAAGAATAACGAAAATGACGCGGGAAAAATTGTTTTATTCACAAAGTCCAAAGGGTGACGGGGTTTTATTTATTTATTTAATGGATGACGTCAGCAGGTACGGAGGATGAGTCACGGGAGGCAAGCGGTAAGCGGTTTCCATCGCACCGCTTTTGGGGAAAAGTGGTTTTGGGCGGAGGGCGAGCGATTCCATAGAATGATTGACGCGTGGCATGGCACTGTTTGAAAACCGCCGGGCCATCGCGCGTTATTGTTCGGACGCGGATGGCTAGCGATATCATTAATAACCGTTGATCTCAGATGGGTTGATCGAACGATGATGGGGACGTGGAAGTGACGGGGATTTAATATGGAGGGCCCGACGCAATTAAATGTTAATTAATCTCATCGGGGGGAATCTGATTGGCGGAGTTAATTAATCGTGAGGATTAATCAATTTGTTTATAAAAATGCAGGAAAGTGATCGGGAAATTAT
Source organism: Pinus albicaulis (assembly GCA_034641835.2). Taxonomy (NCBI): domain Eukaryota; kingdom Viridiplantae; phylum Streptophyta; class Pinopsida; order Pinales; family Pinaceae; genus Pinus; species Pinus albicaulis. Next base: position 31,965 of record JAXQQM020083128.1, read on the forward strand.
TTAACCAAGGTTAGCGGTTAAGGGAGGTATTGGGGATTTTACAAAGGGTTTATAGTTTTAACCTTGGGAAAGGGAGTCGGGGGATTAAAATACACAGGGGAATAATTATTTTTGTATTAAAACACGTAATAAAACATGTTTTAATTATTTTTTCAATATACTTTTATTATATGATAATTAAATCAGATTAATCTAATTACCATAGGGGGTGGAATTTAATATTACGATATATTTAGCCAAAGGGGGCATAAAGTGGGTTTTTTATTTAAACATGTGGGAATAAATAACTTTGGCTAAAATTTATTAATGGGTTTTGGGGGATATTATATAAAAAGGAGTTATATATAATAGGAGAAGGTTATTTTTGTAAGGATTTAATACATAAAATCAATGTTAATATGACAAGGGGACAATGTAAACTCAAAATACATTAATATAACTAAGAAAGTGAAGATTTAAAAACAAATTGCATTATAATCACTTCATCACTTAGACTTGGAATAAAATGTGATTTTGAGGGTTTTTTATGAAATAATGCATAATTTTCCTAAGTAAAATGGGATTTTACTTAGGAAAAGATGTTTAGAAATGAGTGAATGTTATGAAGAATGACTTCAAGTACTTAGGTTTTTCCAATTATTGGGCCGAGGGTCTGGTCCCTCCAAAAGTCAAGGAAATGCCTTGAGCCCCTCTAATTTTCAAATACCTTAGTACTTAGGGGAAATTAGTGAAATCTTTAGGGGAAGATGAGAAGGGAAGTTAATAACTTTGACTTTGCTTTGCTTTGAATTTCTTCCAGTATAGTGTCAGCCTTTTCACTTTGTGATGAAAGTAAATATTAACAAATTTAGAGTCATTGTCCATCACATGCAATTCTGCAACATCATCTACCTACCCTACCTACTTTACTCTACCATTTTTTCTTCTTTATTAGGGTGCACTTAGACTGGAAAACCCTTATCACACTTTATTTTCTTTTACATGTAGAAATCTATCTAATTCTAACCTTATTACATCCAAGGGCTCAGATTAAGCTATTGAGCTCCTTTTATTTACTCTACCTATCTACTTATCTGCCAAGATTAAACAGTTTGGTCATATTTTATTCTCTATCTCTAAAACATGAAATTGAAAGATGAAATAGCCAAGCTTAAACTGTTTGACTATTCATAAATTGTGGCATAGGATACAAGTTTCACACAATTTTATTTATTACATAAGAGAAAAAAGTAGTGGCATTTAGACTTGCACACTTTCCTTGGCCTTTATTTTGGTGGGGTTCATTTTCTTTTACTTTTTTGGCCATTTTTATTCTTTTTACCCTTTGATTTTTCTTTTAGGTTATACCCTCTTTACATTTTTTAAATTTTTTTGATTTTTTGATAATATGGAAAACCTTTGCAACAAGAAAAGGTATGAACATATTACATAGCCCATCAAGTTAATCATGAAATATGAAACCTATTGGTATATGAGTCTAACATTGGCTCCATTTGGGGATGGCTTTTCCTGGTGAATAATCAAGAACAATGGGTCAGTTGTCCTCATCCATTGACCTTGGTGAACCTGTAAATGTCTTTTGTCTTCTGCAAACTGAAATCTGATCTGAAACTAAAACAACACACAAAAGTTTTCAAACCAACTTAATGAAAAACTAGCTGAAAATTGAAAACTAAAAAAAAAATGCTCAAAATTCCGAGCTTATTGGCACTCATCTACCTACTCAATCTACTAAAAATCTTATTGAATCAGGTAATACAAAAATGCTAATGAAGCCAATCAAGTAGCTGTAACAATAAATGGATAACTTGATTGCTTGTGATCAAAATTGGAAGTATATTATGATCATGTGCCTTTATAATAAATGATATGATGTGTGAAGGCCACTTTTGATGTATTTGATCCTTATAGAGAAAACATGTTTGCAGATTTGGGCTAAAAATATTCTCCATATAATCTGATATAGGATCAATAAAAGTATGATGTATGTTGTTTACTTCTAGGCCTTCAATGACTGGTTGCTCAGTTGTATTCTGAATATTAAGCCTTGAAACTATTTCTTATGTCTTGTGTTTGAAAGAATAATCATCCTCAATATGCAAGTCAAAAGATAGTACAATTTCCTCTTGCTTAGGAGAAGGAAGATTTTCAAAGAATTCTTTAGGATTTCGGAAATTGTATGACCGAATTTGAGAATGCAAAAGTTTAATTTCATTTTCATAATTTTCAGAAATTATCTCAAGAACACATATTTTCAGTTTGGGAGAATATTTTCTTGATTTCAAAAGAAGAAATAAAGCTCTTAAAAATCCTCATCAAGCTGAAGTTCTAATATCTCATCCCTCAAAATAGCTAGTGATTGTTTTGTGAAATTATCATAATTATCATCATACTGATCATGTAAGTCTAAAAATCTTCTAAGAACCTTGATTTTCTTAGGAATAGGTCATTTTGTAATAGCTTGCATCTTTTGAGGCTCCAAATTCACTCCTTCCTTTAAAACAATATGAACCAAATACTCGAATTCTTATTTCCCAAAAGCACATTTGGATATTTTTACATAAAAGTGATTGTTCTCAATAATTTATATAACTTTTCCACATGTTTACTAGTGTGGTATTCCCATGATTTATTATAAATATGTGTATTATCAAAGAAAACCAACACAAATTTTATAAGATGGGATCAAACAAAATTTTTCTTAAGTCGAGCCCGTCGGACTTCAAACGGCGATAAACCATAATTCAAACCAAATTCGCGTTCCAAAATAGCCTGCTGACGTCGGCCAATTTTGTGACGCGAAAACCAAATGAATTCCGCCCTAATCTTTTTCGGGTCCGAAGTTGGGCTGGCGTACGGAGGGAGAGTTGTGACGCAAATTTCTTATCAAATTCGCCCTAATATTTTTCGGGTCCGGATTTCCACTGCGCGAGTGGCCCAAACAAAGATCCGCTCCAATCAATTTCTGCCACGTGTCCTCAATCAAAACTTGCCCTGCTCCCGGCTGCGGGTGCATTCGATGGCGTTTAAGGCGATGGGACATGGATGTGGCGATTTCATATCAATCGCATTAAGTTTTAACGCTGTTCAATTAAGTTCCAAGGTTTTCACATCTAATCACATTAAGTTTTAACACTGTTCAAGATCGGACCTCCACTCCTGTTAGCGATTCCACATGCTCCAATATGATCCGGCCTTCGGCTCTCATTAATGATCAAAGATTAATTATGACGGGCGTCCTTCGATTGCATTGCAGTCGGGTCGATAAAATGGCATTTCGCTATGGTTTTTCAGACGAGCCGGTTGCTGGGTTACACTGCCTGCTCACTGTGACGAGAAGGAGAAGTGGCCAGCTGAACTGCTGCGTAGACCTTGCTGCATATCTGCATTTCTCTCGGTCTAGTCCTTGTCTGTCTTCCTCTGTTTCTTGGAATTCTGCTTCTTCGTCTCCTCTTGTGCCCACTGCTAGTGAGACTGCACCCATGCCTCGTGTGCGTCAAAGGATGCGTTGCCGCAGGGGGAGCACTAGAGGTCAACTCCTGCGCGCTCCCTCCAGCCCCTCAACCGAGTTGTCTTCCGGCCAGTCCAGTGATTATGCAGGTCGCTATCCAAATACTAGGAGTGGGCGGGGTCGGGTTGTAGGATCTGGCCACCATATGGATTCCCCTGCTCCTCGTTTCCCCACCGCTAGTTCACCTTCCTCCCCATGACAAATCGTACAATTTTCTTCTTGTTCTCTCTAACCGCCTACGACCATAAAACAACATCGTGTTTTCCGCAGGAGTGCCTGGAACGGAGAAGAATGTACCGTCCGGTGAGTCCGAGTTTTGAAAGCCGTACTAGTATTCGGGCTTTAGGAGGGGAGTCGGGTATGAATGTGGAGGTAGCACTTAGTGACCTTCGGGACTCTTCCAAGGATGAAGCGAATCGTCGCAGGAGTTTTTGAGGAGTAGTTTGGTTAATTTGTTTTTCTTGCTTTGCGTTCACTTAATTGGTCGTTTTTAGATTACTTCATCATTGGACCTTGTAATATTTTTGAATTTTTTCGTAAATTAAATGTTTAAGATCGGTTTTCAGACAGAGGGCAATTTTTCTTAATTTTTGATTTTTTGATGACAAATTTGCGCAGTCCGGGCAATGATTTGACTTCGTATAATTTTATTCCCAATCGTTAATAGATTAAATTTGTTTCTTAAAACAAATGTTGTCGTTTCTATTTTAAACCTATTTTTGAAATAAGCGTAGCCATGTTTATATGGTCTACGTATTACATTTTTCTTCCGTATATCTAGTACAGAACTTTTTTGCTATGAATAGTAGGGGATATGGTAGCAGTTACCACTGAACAAGTTAGCCTTAACCTTATCTCGGATGCAAGCGATGGTTACTAATTTTAACCAGTTCGATTCACAGTAGCCTGGGTTTCTATATGGTTATCACACTCTCACATGATTAGCGTTTTTCTCTCGTTCAAGGATTTTGGGCATTTTAACTTGGTATTTGGAAATAATTTGGACGCTTTACCTTCTATCCGTTGTCATTTTATTCTACATACCGCTATTTCACTTTTCTTATAGATGCCTTCGGCATATTTGGACGTTTCGTATTTTCTATAACTTCATGTGACCCACATCGTTTTATATCATGTCCGTATGATACATGGGGTATTTTTCATCATTGTCCGGGGGTGACCTAAATTTTTCTCGGATGGACACGGGGTTCTAAATATTTCGTAGCGGTGAAAATGGCAATGATCATGGGATTCTTTACTTTGGTACAATATATTCAAAATAAACGTTTTTTCTTTAAAATGATTAATGTTTATCACTCTCGCTCAAAACTAGCGGCGCTCGTCCATGTTGGCCGGTTGACATGGTCCGAGGGTCTTTTAGTTTTGACATACTGCTACCTTTCAACATGATTAGCGTTTTTCCTGCTTCATGGATTTTGGCACTTTTAATTTAGGTATTTTGGAACAATGACGTTAGTACTCTATCCGTTTCTACTATTCTACATATACTGCTATTTTCTACTTTCTTGTAGACGTTTCGGGCAGCATTTGGATGCTTTCGTATTGTCGACATAATCTCCACGTGGATGGTTATCGACCAGGTATCAAGTCCCCCGTATGTGACATGTATTTTTCTACCATCGCTCGTGACTTCCACTGGATGGATATTTGGGTTCCAATTTATGGTGGAAAAATACATGACTTTATGACCGTTTTACTTACATAATATATTCAAAATAACATTTTTTCTCTTGTGAAAAAAAATGATTAATGTTTATCCACTCGCTTCAAATTAGTTGGCGTCGGGCTCCTTGTTGGTTTATTGATATGGTTCATTTGGGTCCTTTTATATTTTGACATATCATACTCCCATGATTAGCATTTTTCCTCGTCTTAGATTTTGGGATTTAATTTGTATTTGGAATAATGTGATTGCCGCATTTATCCGTTGTTTTACTATTCACATACTACTATTTCTACTTTCTATAGATGCCCCGTGTATTTGGATGCTTTCTCGTATTTGTTGATAATTCCATGTGACCGCGCACTGCCTTTATATCAAGTCCCCCGTATGCAGCGTGTATTTTTTTTATCACCCGTCTGTGACCGTACTTTATGATGGATATTGCGCCCAACCTTCAGATGGGAACAATGACTTCATGGACTATTTTTACTTTCTTACATAATATTCAAAACAATGTATTTTTTCTCTGTGAAAAAAAAATGATTAATGTTTATCACCTCGCTCAAAACCAGTTTTCTGCGTCGTCTATGTTACCGTTTATTGACATGGTCTAATGGTCTTTTATATTTTGGATACTGTACCTCACATGATTATGCGTTTTTCTCCGTTCAAGGATTTTTGCATTTTAATTGGTATTTGGAACAATGGACGATTTGAATCGTTGCTTTACTATTCTACATATCGCTATTTTACTTTATAGATGCCTTGGGTATATTTGGATGCTTTTAGTATTGTCGGTAATCTCCATGTGGACCGTTACTTTGTTTTATATCATGTCCCGGCGTACATGTATTTTTCATCATTGTCCGGGTGGATTTACTGGATGGATATTTGGTCTTCTAATCTTAGACGTGGAAAATGTGTAATGATTTCCATGGACTATTTTTATCACATAATATATTCAAAACAATATTTTTTCTTTAAAAGTTTCACTAATTGAACCTGTTGTCGCTATACACTTATTTTGTAAGCGCTACAATTGCTACAAATTAAAACTTCTGGAAGATGAAGATAAAAACGCTTTTACCAGTGACGCTAAAACGTTGGACCATATTTTAACGAAGAACTGCGACAAGTTACAAACTGCTTAAGAGCGACATCCAAAACGTTGGACCATTGGGTATCGGATCATGGAAATTTACAAACGCTTAAGAGTGGACGTTTAAAACGCTAATTAATATTTCGCTTAATCGTGACAAAGCTTGTTAAAACACCAATAGTTACCGCTCAAAACATCGACCACATTTCGCTTAAAGTGCCACAGCTTTACAAAGGTTTGAAGCATGGCTGATCAGAAACGCTTAAGAGCGACACCGTTGAAGCATAAACAGTCGTGAGAAAAGCGACCTTTTACGCGTCAGTAATCAACAGCGATGTAAAACTAATGCTTGCCCGCTTTCAACCGTCAGCTTGCGACGCATTATGCTTGAAGAATATTAACCGGTCGCCGGAATTTCCGCCAAATTTAGTGAATATTGAAGAGCTTCAAACATAGTATGGCAATTACAACAGCATCGTGCGTGATTTTCACCAGGACTGGGAAGAAACTTAAACATTACATTTCTACCATACACCGCATATCGCAAATCCTTTCATCCACCGTGCATCTTGATACTTGAAAGGCTATGGAATATGTGGCTCCAAATTTCATGAGAATGAAGAGAGAGGCACATACCTATATTGGAAATCGCTAAAGAAAACAAAGAATGACTATAAAACACAGAGAGGGAAATTTACACCTAACCATCTTTAAGCGTAAAATCATTATGAGGCGTACAACTCAATGTCATTTTTCTGTGAAGCATGCCAAGAAGAGAGTTGTAGCGCTAGCATTTTTCTGATCCAATAATATTTACATTAAATTGCCTCAAATAAAAAAGAAACGGCCATAATGAGCATTTTTACATGATGAATTCGCTATTTCCAAGATAAGTTTCAAATAACAACTTTTCCTAACGTAAGTTAAAGGTATTAAAGGCAGTAAGAATCTAATTTAGAAAGTGAAAGTGAGAAATTTACATGGTTTTTATTTTCCTTTTTTTAAACTGAAAGAGATTAAAAACCGTAATCAATGAATCCTACTATGGGATGAATTATTTCCAAAATTTATAACAAACAACAATTAATTAATGCTCATTCTATTTTTTTCATTTGGTAAAAGTTGAGAAATAATTTTAACAGAACCATTAATTGAAAACTATTTTATCTACAGTGAGCTTCAAAGTTTCTAAAAAGTTAGAGAACTCGGGTAATTCAATATTCGTTCAAATTTTTGTACTCTTAAGAACTTTAAACAGAAATAAAGTTTTAGGAGTTTCAATCTTGTTGACAAAATTGGGAGGGTGTTTTCTGCTTCTGCAATGGATTTCATAGATCCAAAATAGAACCATCTAAATCTTGGTTTAATATGATTTAGGCGGCTTTAAATGGAAAACACCAACAAAGATGCATTTCCATGCTTAGAAGCTCCACGTTTTAAGCAACAGAAAATATGACTTAAATATTCCAATATTTCGTGAAATTTACATAATTCACTCTAAAAAGAATATTCAATAAATCATATATCTTGTTTATTAAAATATCAAATCATATGTTTTTCTTATCATAATACTTGTGTTTCAAAATACATTTTCTTTTGTTAAAGGTAGTTGGGTTTCAAATATGCATGAAAACATGATCTAACAAATAAATTATGCCTTACCTAATCACTTTTATAAAATAATAAACTAGTGCCACAAAACGAGCAAAAGTCAAACAATACTTAACATACTCTTCAAATTTTTATTTATCCCATTATGGAAGTGCCCACATCACCTAATTTACTATGACATGTGAAAACCGTATACACAACACTGTATGATCTCAATGCTACGTAAGCTAGTAGACATATTAGATTCCAAAGCTTAGCAAAGGACATTTAAAATTTTCATGACTACACGTCTTCTCTACACACCTGCATATAGTCCCTATTGTTTCTATTACCACTCTAATATAAAGGGAGGTGTGACAGGCAGGGGGAGTGTGTGCTGTTACAACTGAGGTACCAAGATGATTTATATGATAATTCTTCGACATTCAACATATCTTAATAGGCACATGTGCCCACACACCCCTCTTCTACTCACACTCTCATATCCCTTAACTCTTCCTTAACCCCAAGGGTAAAAATAAGAAGCATAGTGTCCACAGATAACAAAAAGGGTGGTGGTGTACCAGAACAAACTTTACGTGAAACATGATGGGTAGACAAAAACGCAGAGGTCCATTGATTCAAAAGAAAGTATTTATCAACCTAATCAGACAAACCACAATCGTGAAAAAAATCAATTTCATAAATTTTCATATAAACTGCAAGAGATGTTTCTCCGTACTTTACATTCCTTCAATTCAAAAATAGAGGAATCACACAATGATGTTTTCATTATGCCATTTTCGCGATACTTCCTTTTCTTAACAAGCAAGGAAATTATGTGAATAATTTAAAACTTATATTTAACATCAAGTGTAAAATTTTCTTCAAAATTATTTTTTATTTATATTTTAAATATGCCTTTAATTTTTATATTTATTGAAATATGTATTTTAATTTTAATTTTGTAGTATAGATGTTTACCCTCTCAAAAAGAGAGGAAAATGTATCACTAATAATGTACCGCTTCACAAACCATCACTCTTGGGCTTTAAATTCGTTTATTAGTGTTGGAATATTTTATTTTTATTTTTATTTTGTAAGAATATTCTATTGTTTATTTTGATTTTTGTTAAATTTGAGAATAAAAACATATTTTCGATATTATTAATAAAAATATATTTATAAAACATTTCAAATATTTTTTGTATGAAAATATATAATTTTTCATAATTTTTTTTTTTTTTTTTTTTAATAAATGAAATTAATATTTATTTATTTATTTTTAAAATTGTGGTTCATGATTGTTAACTGGTAGAGGCAAATAATAAAATACCATGAAGAAAAAGAATGAAGTATAACATAAAATCATTATGTGAGGGTTAAGCATTTTGGGCTATAAAAATCATTTCTTCTCAATTTGGTAGTTATTGTGCAAATTAACAATGTACAACTATGCATCACTTATGATTATTATAGAGAATATTTTAAAAAGAGTTAGAATAACGCTGATTGTTAAAGTTGTTCAGTGATTAACTTTTAGTTGTTTGATTAGTATTTGAATATTTTAAAAAGAGTTAGAATAAATATGATTGTTAAAGTTTTTTAGTAATTAACTTTTAGTTGTTTGATTAGTGTTTGAGATGCACACACTCATTCATAACAATAGAAAGAGAAATGTGTCTTTAGGAAATTGGGGTGGGTTTCTTTAAATAGGATTAGGTTGGTCAAGGATGTTGAATTTTGAACAAAATATTGTAACTTGGTCAAGGATGTAATGGAGTAATATAAGTATTTTCAATAAAATTTTTGAGTAATTAATTTAATTCCTGACTTGCACACATCGAATAAACCCATCTAATAGAAATAAAATTATCTATACTAAATTTCAGAAAAGTTTTTTCGCTCACAAATTCAAATATTTTTAATAAACTTGAGAAAAGTTGATTGGTCCAAGATGTTCAAGTTTGAACTAAACAATCAATGTTAGTAATTAATTTAATTTTTGACATGTAGACATAGAAATAAAAATACAAATATTTCTACGAAATTTGAGAAAACTTAATTGGTCAAATATGTTGAAGTTTGAATAGAATATTTTAGTCACTCATGTAGTGGGGTAACATAAACATTTTAAGGCTCACTGGAGGAATAGTGATTAGTGATCACCTTGATAACAAAGACGCTGGGAATTGAACAAGAAATTATAACTTCCGAAGGAATTTGAACAAAATATTGTAACTTGGTAAGGGATGCAGTGGGCAACTTAAATTTTTTAGCAAAATGTGGAACAAGACTTGGGTTTACATTCAATGGTATTTTGTTAAAGTCAATGATTACATTGAGTGCAATCTTCACCTCATGTCGAGGTATCAAGATATGGACATAATTATTGGTGGAACAAGACTTGATATAATTAAAACTTGATATCTCAATCAAAGAATATAATTAAACTTGATTTTTCAATGTGACATGAAGCTTTATCGAGAGCTCCCTTTGTACTAGTTATCTTAACTATACTATGTTGACTCTTTATTGACTCTTGCTAATAGTAAAAAGAGAAATATCTATAGATATTAAAAAACTTTATGATACTTATTACATTATCAAAAAATTAAAAAAATCACAAAAACAAACTAAATTATGACTTTATTTCAAATTATTATTAATTATAAAAATAATTAATACATATATTAAATATTTATACATATTAGGAAGAATTTAATAATGTGAGGCAACGTTTACTGTTCTACCTTTGAAGAAATGACTAAACACTAAAATTTAATATAGTAATTATTATTTTCCTGATTATGGAAACAAAGTACAACTTTTTCAATTTAACAATCCTATTAGTGTCTCTTTTCTCTCTTATATGAAGTGGCAATGATATCATTTTGGAACATCCTCAAAGATCTAGAAACTGACGTCGATATAGATTTTTTAACCTTTTGGAACTTATTCAATTTCTGTGTAACTTAAATCTAAAAACTCCAGTTTTATGAGTTTCCACAGTGATATTGCTAATGTTTTTATCTTTGTTTTAGATAAATCCAACACCATGAGGCAGGGAAGGATGGCCAAAAATTCTTTCAAAATATTTTCTATTCCTCTATTTCCTCTCAATATTAGACTTCCAGTTTTTTACATTTCAATCGTTGTGACTCTATATGTGTAATATTATTCTCATACAATGATATATTTTTACAATCCTCCCTAATTTCCAAGGAAAACTATTCATGTATTTGACTTTTCCTAAACAAACATTTCTTCCTTCTCTCCAATGAAGATCACCATGTCATGGAGGACATTGTGAGTTTTTAAGAAAAATATGGGTCTGTGGAAAGTCTGCTGCCTCAAATAAGAAATTATCTACAATCAAGCTTATATAACTCTTCACTCTCTCCATCAAATTTCTTTATCTTCCTGGAACATAACACAATACAGAAAAAAATTCTTGGAGTAAGCATTGGGAAAATGATCATAGCTCCATCTCAATATTTGATACAACTCATACTCAACGTGAGGATGGGGACTTGGAAAGTTCAAATCCACTGTTTCCATTTGGCTTAAAGCAAGATTCCATTGATCTACACCCATGATGCTAATCATTGCTGAGGTAATTACATTTATTGCTAAGGGTAAAACTTTGCATTTTTTGGCAACTTCCAAAGCAATATGCTCTAAACCATAAGGAACATGGCCCTCTTTGAAAACTACATTGTGAAACAACTCCCATGCTTCTTGTGGGGATAGGGGTTTTAATTAAATGAATTTTCTTGTGTTCATTTTTTGAACCATATAACCATTGCGAGGATAGAATACAACTTTGCTTCCTTTTGGATTTCCAACTTCTACTCTTAATTGTGTCAGATTGAGTGGATTCCACATGTCATCTAAAATTACATTAGAGGAATTTTGAGGTCTAAAATGGGACTCCTAAGAAAAATGAACAACAAAAATAAACTCTATAAGAACCAATAGGATTCAAGATGATGATGTCAACCATGGGAGATGATTCACCATTTTTGGATTAAAAAAGTAAAAATATTAAAAAATAATAAAATAATAAAACTACTTTTTCAACTTGTATTTTCAAATTATCTCTATATATTTTTACTCAATTTCGAGCGAGAGTACTTGTTGGATGAAAAATTTAATTCCTTATCGAAGGAGTACCCATGTTGCATACTTTCGATGGACCCTACTACAGGAAAAATGAGAAATACATAAAAAAACGTGTTTATAATCATGTTTTTCATGTATTTCTCATTTTTCATGTAGAAGTGTCCATCACAAGTATACAACATGGGTACTCCTTGGATGAGAAATCAAATTCTGCATCCAACGAGTGTTTCCACTCGAAATTTGAGTAAACCCACAAGGAGATAAGTTCAAAATACGAGTTGAAAAAATAGTTTTTCCTTTTTTTCCTCTAAAATTTGATGATGTAATCAAATCTTATTTTATTATTTCCACTATTATTTTAAAATTTCCTTAGAAGGCCCATTTTAGACCTCAAAATTCCCCTAATGAGAGAAATTTCTTTATTTTGAGATGTGACAATTTCATCTTCCTCAGATCAAAATTAAAATAGAAAACAATGAGGTCTAAATTGATTGTTTGAGCAATAAAATTTGCAAATATATGATAGAAAAATGAGACATAGTGACCCAAATCACTACATCGAAAAAACCACTCACTTTGTAATAGTTATAAACCTTTTTGAGCAATGCGGTATTTCAAACACCTCCCATCCACATACACCAATTAAAACTACTTGGTGAGCATCAACGAGCTAACTCTTTAGTTGTATCTCTGCACACTTAATCCCCAAACCCACAAAGTCATGATCTGGTGCATCTTGAAGTAATAGCTAAGTTTGATGCAATGCAAACGCAACAATCCCTCGAGCACTGTAAAACACATAAATGTCGATTTGGAGTTTTGTAAAGAGCTTCTCAAAATTTAACTTCCATTCTCTGATTTTCCTTGAGAGGTTGGACTTGCAGAGGAGGCAATTGAGGCAATTCTGCGACATTAGTGAGCGATCGATCAAATCTCTGGCGTTCGCAACTTAATTTTCTATCCCTTGCAAACAATTGTTCATCGTCACTGGAAGAATCCTTTGTTGATATTGGAATTGATTGAAAATATTTAGTAGGAGGATCTTCATTTGATTTAACTGAGTTTCTAGAATTTTTCAGATTTAATCAAGCAGGTGAATCACATTACCTATACGTTGAATGAAAGGCTTAATAAGCACGTTGGTTATGGTATTGGTTTTCGTTCCAATGGAAAGATCCACAACCATATCTATTGCAGACCACAATATCAAAATACAAGCAGTAGAGAGAATAGAGTATCAGTTAACACGTAGACAGAATACCAAAATCAAAGGAGAGGAAGAATCTGAAATATAGGGGAGGTTATTGAGACGGGGAGGATTACATTGCATTGTATGTAGAAATATATAAAGCAGAGCAATCAAAATCTACTTTAATTTATTCTTTGTTCAATTATGTTGTCAACAAAGTAAGGCTATCAACCTTTCTACAAATTTTGATTAAACCTAGTTATATAAATTACAGTGAATTTGGATCGAACCCACTTCATGAAATCAATTGCACAGATAGACGCACGACACTAAGCCACCCTTACCGCAATCAACTTATGGGTGTAACCACAAGCAATTAATTTATGGGTGTAAAACAATGGCATAGATGAGTTGCACAGACAAATGTGCAATAGGGAGCTGCCCTTACCACAAGCAGTTTATGGGTTTAACCGCAAGAAACTAATTTATGGGTGTAAAACAATGACATAAATGTTGGATAGATGTCACAGGCTCTTAAAAATGGTTGGTGATATTGGCAGGTAAATCTATTAAAAAGAAAGGCCTATCGGCCTAATTATATACAATGGTGACATTAAAATATTTTACATAGCATGTGCAATGAGACATTTTAACTATGGACTATATTCTCCACATTAAAATGGATTTTTTGGTTATTAATATATTTTTAACTATAAGCCAATATTACTTAATCTCACATATTAAAATATTTTATTGAGAGCTCACATTGAAATTTTTTGTTATTATGAATATTTTTAAATGTCACATATTAAATTTATATTAAGAGCTAGAATGAATTACACATCTCTCTTATTATTCTTATTAGGAAGTACCTGATATTTTTTATTTTATTTTTTAAACTTTGGATTACTTTTTTTCTTTGAACATTGTATATTTGTATATAACACTAAAATATTTTTTTTTGACGTATTCTTTTGATATTGAAATAAATTAATTAAGATAGATATTCAATAGTTTTTTTAAATTATGTGTTGAAATATTTTTGAGAAGTATATGGTTTAGACATCTTAGTCACTTTTTTTTACCTCTAATTACTTTAATTCTTATATAAAATTTTAGGATATCACGTGCACAGTGAGATATTTTATTTATGATTGAGAGTGAGAAAAATACTTTTACCACATTGGCTTCTAATGGAGGTTAATTCTGTCGAGAGGCCTCTACAACCCAGTATGGGTTAGATGTAATGTAAGAAATAATGTATGTAAAAATTTGTAATGTCAGCCCAATTGTAATCAATATAGTTGTAATAATTAATATATAAATAAACGAGAGATATGGTAAATAAATAATACCTCTTTTTATACTTACTCCAGAGGCATGGTAAATAAATAATTATATAAATAAACTAGAGGTAATGGTAAATAAATAAAACCTCTTTTTATATTTACTCCATAACACTCTTTATATTTAAGGGAACTCAAAAAAGAGGATTTATTTAGGTGAGCCTATGGGTCAAATACTATGGGACAAATGATCATTAATACAATGGGCCAAATACCATATTTAGAGAAGTGGTATGGTAAATATGTAAAAATATATCAAATACAATTATAAATCAACATCTAAGTATATACCAAGCTTATGGGCCAAATACCATGGTAAATAAAAATAAATATAAATAAAATAGAGGTATGGTAAAAACCAGCATAGATCCATCTTAACTCCGGATCTATCAAGCGCCGAGAGGGATCAAATCTCTAGAGGTGCAAACCTATTTTTTGAGTACAAAATTTGAGGAAAGGTTTGCACCTCGAGAGATTTGATCCCTCTAGGCGCTTGATAGATCTAGAGTTAAGATGGATCTAGACTGGTTTCAATCGTGTGCTGCCAAGGAAAATATATCGAAGATATGATTAGTTTTATCAACAATATGTAAATATATCAAATATTAATATAATAATTTTAAATATGCTAAATATTTTTGAGATTAACTCAGTCATTTTAATTTGAAATTTTGTTAGTTACCTCAGTTTGTTGAGATGATAAATATTATTAATAACTTTAATGATGATTTTTTTTTTTTGAATGCAAAGTGACAATAATAATGTTGAAAGGTAGAAAATGTGAATAATAAGAATGTACTCATGTTACAAATAGTCTTCATTGTGATCAATCTCAAACTATTCTCTTCTACTATTATTATTGTCACCCTTGTTAGTTTTGTCATCTTTTCATATCGATTATATGAAAAAGAAAATTTAAATTGTAAATCATTTAAATATTTAGCTCGAGCTGTTGTAGAAAACATGATACCTTGTCTCTCTTGCTCTCCAATATTAATAGGTTAAATTACTATAGCACAAAAATCAATGTGCATTGTCAATAACGTTTTGTGATTACACTAAAATCAATGCATATTGTTAATCCAATCACTTTAAAATTAATTTAGCATCATATATCCAATTAAATCAAATCATAAATAAACATCTACATTGAAATAAATGCATTTAATGCAAGCAATCAAATAAGATTAGAAAATAACTTCTACACTGAAATCAATGCATTTCGTGCAAACAATCAAATAGGATTATAAATCATCTACATTGAAATCAATGCATCTAGTCCAAGAAATAAAATATAATTATAAATCAACATATATATTTAAATCAACACATCGAGTGCAAGCAATCAAATAGTATTGGAAATCACCACCTACACTGAAATCAATGCATTTAATGCAAATAATCAAATAAGATTAGAAAATAACTTCTACACTGAAATCAATTCATTTAGTGCAAACAATCAAATAGGATTATAATTCATCTACATTGAAATCAATGCGTCTAGTGCAAGCAATCAAATATAATTATAAACCAACATCTACATTGAAACCAACACATCCAATGCAAGCAATCAAATAGTATTAGAAATCACCACCTACATTGAAATCAATCCATCTAGTGCAAGTAATCAAATATCATTAGAAATAGATATCTACACTAAAATCGATGAATATAGTGCAAATAATCAAATAGGATTAGAAATCACCATCTCCACTTAAATCAATCCATCTAGTGCAAGAAATATTCTTCCCTCTCTCCACCCTACATCCATATCTATATTCCCCTCCATCTCTTCTTTTTTTGTCTCTCTATCTCACCCCCTGAAACACACATGGTCTTGCACTCCATATCTATCAATTTATTTGTCACTCCCTCCCTCTCCCCATCTCTCTCTTCTTCCCTCTCCTCACCTTCCATCTATATCTCTATCTTCCCCTTCTCTCCCTCACCCCTATTAATATCTTTCTTTTCTCCTTCTATCCTCTCTCCCTCTCTCTCCATCTTCCTTATCGCTCTCTCTCTCTCTCTCTCTCTCTCTCCACCTTTATCTCTCTATTTCTTTCTTCTTACCTAACTCTCTCTCCCCAAGTCCATCTCTCTTTCCCTCCCTCTCTCTACTCTCTCACATCCTCTCTCTTCCTCTCTCTTCCCCATCTCTCTCTCTCTCCACCCCTCTCTCCCTCCAACTACATTACTATATCCCTCACTTTCTCCTTCTCTCCCCCCTTGTCTCCATACATCCTACTTTGTCTCTTTATCTCACCCCTAAATAGACACACTCTCTCTCCATCTCTCCCTTGCCACTACCTCTCTCTCTCTCCACTTCTCTTTCTCTCTATATTTCTTCTTCCCTCCCCCTCCCCCCCTCCAAATTCATCTCTCTATCCCTCACTCTCTCATGTCCTCTCTTTGGTGCTTACTATCTCTCCCTTTCTCTCTTACTTCCCTCTCTCTTTTTCCATCTCTCTCTCCCTTTGTCTCTTACCCTCCTCTCTCTTCCGTCATCACTGTCTCCTCTAATCCTATCACTATCTCCCTCCCCTTCTCCTTCTCTCTCTCCCCCCTCCATATTTGTGTCTCTCTCTCTCGCTCTTTATTCCTCCTCTCCCCTTTCCTTTAGTTTATCTCCATCTCTCCCTTGTCAATCTCCCTATATCTCCATCTCTATCACTCTATATCTTTGTTCTTCCCTCCCATATATATCTAGAGTTAATATATATCATGATACATTTTATATATATTATAATATAATAAATTTAATATTGTATTAATGGAAAGTTATTATATTTAATAATATTAATATTATAATATATTAATATGAGTATTAGATTTAATAATAATAATAATGTTATTATTAATCTTTTAATATTATATTAGGGTTAATAATGTTTTTTTTGCATGTATTAATAATAATCTAGTCCATGGTATTTGGACCATAGGCTTCACGTAAATAAAACCTATTTTTTGAGTGTTCGTAAATATAAAGCAGATTATGAAGTAAACATGAAAAGAGGTTTTATTTACTTACCATACCTTTGTTTTATTTATATTTTTATTTATTTACGATACGTCTTTTATTTACTTTGGTATTTGGCCCATAGGCTTGTTATATAATTAGATTTTTATTTATAATCATATTTGATATATTTTTATTTATTTACCTTACCTCTTTATACCTCTTTTATATTTATTTATTTACCATACATTTTTATAGATTTTTTGCATTTATTTATTTACCATACTTCTTTTATAAATATGGTATTTGGCCCATGCTATTTGTCCCATAGGCTTCATCTAAATAAAACCTCGTTTTTGAGTTTTTTTAAATATAAAAAGGTTTATGGAGTAAATACAAAAAGAAGTTTTTATTTATTTACCATACATCTAGTTTATATATATTTTTATTTATTTACCATAGCTTTGAAGTACCTATAAAAATAGGTTTTATTTATTTACCATACCTCTGGTTTATTTAGATTTTTATTTATTTAAATTTTGAAATATTGCAATTTTGATGGAGAAATATTTATATCTTTAAAGATTTTAGTTTATCCATAAAACATTGGTTTTATTTTTAAAGATTCATTTTATAAATATTTAATTAAAAGAAATATTAAAATATTTTGAATTTTGATTGTTTGTGTTGAATTAACTATTTTCCTTTGATTTAGGAAATGGTATTGACTTTAGTAAAGAGTAAAGATGTTTAAAATTTTACTTAATTTGGAAATTCAATGTGGTAATTTTTTTTTTTTTTTTGTTGAAGGTAAATTTATGATCCATGCAAATTCACGTATATAATAAAGCAATTATTAAAGAGACAACAAATTGGTAATAATGAACAATTTAACTAAAGAGACAAACCATATTTTCCAAGATTGTTTGATTGCACATCAATCACATCAATCATGGATACAAAAAAATTAGTTATAAAAGATTATAAGAATTAAAATGTAACTTTGTGAATTTTTTTGCAACTCAACCTGTGAAAATCATTATACTAAACTTGATCTCACAAAAAATACAATCCAATTTATAAAACCATTTACAAGTGCAGCAACACACATTTATACACGTTTGAATTATTTATGCCTATTAATTGGCATTAAACATTATCATTGAAGATAATTGAACCCTTTATTCCTAAAATACATATTTATATATGTTTAAATTATTGAATGTTTTAAATGAATCATACTAATTTCCTTTACACATTATCATGAAAGGTAATTGACCCTTCCAATCCTAAAATCGGGTTGACTAGAATGTACATTAATTGAGTCCAAATGATATAGAGTATAGAATATGGATAAACCTAGTCAACTTAATCCCATGATTACATGGACTTTTCATTCTTATGAATTGTAATACTTTGTTGATTTTAGTTATTAGTGAGGTGATATGCTAACACAAAGAATCGAATTTACCTTATTAATGGATGAATGATGTCCACTAATAGAGTTGGTTAATAGTAAGGAAAATATTAATATGGAGTCGAAATCATCATAGATTAGTATCAATAGTGCATATTGGTACATTGTTGACCAAGTTTTGGTGCAATGAAGTGAACATAAAAAAAATAATAAAAGCTTAAAAAAAATTATAACCATTGATTGGCTATAGTCACACTATTAAGGCAAGTTATACACTTAGAAAGATTTTAAGCATACCAAAATTATTATGTTACATAAATTTCTCAATGCCCAAGTAACAATTGTCCCCCATTGTGTTGAAAGTAGACTTGAGTCTCAAATTTTTTAATTTTTTTTGGTTGATCATTCAATAAATAAGAAAACTACTTTGGTTGCATTGTATAAATTAACTTTTTTTACCAATTGTAGAAATTAACTTGTTTTTACCATTATGATTGAGTTTTGTAGCCTTGTAATATGTGACATCATTGTGTCAATAGCATAAATTGAAGATTTTGTCATGCTAAAATTTTGTGTTAATGTCAAATAGAGGTTTAAGTTTATAATACATTATTCAAGAAATGGAAGAATCTATGGTTATAAGAGCCGAAAATTAAAATATAAATGTATCCCGAGATATAGTAGCAAGTTAAATCAAGTTAAATTGATGGCATTATCATCATAATGTTTAATAATAATAAAGATAGAGTAAAAATATTATTTTTATTTAATAATAAAAACATAATTTTATGTTAAATTTATATAAATAAAATAAAATAATTATGCCGATAGGCGTAGCTCCCTATCGGAAATCGCTTCATTAGTGATTATGCTAATTAATCTTTTTCATCCGGTGGTCTAGATTGAAAGATGCCAGTATATTCTCGATGTTGCCACTCAATCAATGAATGAAATTAAAAGCCATAACTTCCTTGCATGCCTAAATCAAGTGTTTAAACCCTATTTAAATTAATTTTTTACCAAATTATTTTTAAAAATTTACTGTTCCTCTTATTTATCTCTACCTATGAGAGTATGAGGGATTAGAGCGAAATAAGTACACGTTTTGGGCGAGAAAGTTCTATCGTCGAAGCCGCATGGCATGTGCTTAGCTTAATGTTTCAAGTTTAATCATGGGATTTTTATGGAGGCGGTCATCTCTGCAAACAACAAGAAATATCGATGTCCATCCATCTTCCAACGGGAGCAGCATGCCACGCGCAATGAATTCTTTAATGGCCATTATCTTCACCCGGTGCCACGCACAACGAAATCTGCAAAGCTATCACACAAGAGGGAACCGTTACGGGAAGGTGAACAAGAGCGTCACCCAAACGTTTCAATAGAGTGGTTCCACGGAGTTGTTCCACCTATCTGCTGTGATGATTGGCATCGTAACGCTCAATTTCTTTCAGACCATAAGGCCACCTGGTTTAGAGCAGCCGACGCATTTGGACGTAGAGAATCGGGACTGTGGCTGGTTGGATCGAAGTAAGAAATCCTTCTGAGGAGCTTCACGGCTGTAGAACGCATGCTCTGGAAGGTAAGCTTTCGAATACACATGCGCTGTTTTTTATTCACGCAGACTGTATTTTATTCACTGTGTATTGAAATACACACGCGCTGCTTTTTTTCAATGTTGGACACTCAAGTGTCTAGTCAAAGATCTCATCTTTTGGTACCAAGCGACAAGAAGTTGTTGGTGGTGATGCATATAAACTCTTTCCCAATGGAATCAAATGTATACATAAATGAAGCCTGAAGATTTTAAAGTAGTCGTATTTTTTTAACCTCACTCTTCGAAAGAGATGTTCATTCTTGCGTCATTGTTTTCATTAGTGTTTGGTTTCATTTCGAATGTAGCGAGCATTTTGTTATGTTATTGCCGCTCACGGAAGTTTTACATAGTTAAACTTTGGTTTATGGGTTTCCTAGTGGTGTGGTCGGCCTGCCGCGGCCACTAGGTCTTCAAATTCCAACGTATAGCATTAGTCTACTTTTAGGTAGATATTTTAAAGTAGCCGTATTTTTTTAACCTCACTCTCCAGAAGAGATGTTCATTCTTGCGTCGTTGTTTTCATTAGCGTTTGGTTTCATTTCGAATGTAGCAAGCATTTTGTTATGTTATTGCCGCTCGTGAAAGTTTTACATAGTTGAACTTTGGTTTATGGGTTTCCTAGTGCTGTGGTCAGCTTTCCGCAGCCAGTAGGTCTTCAAATTCCAATGTATAGCATTAGTCTACTTTTAAGTAGACATTTTAAAGTAGCTGTATTGTTTTAACCTGACTCTCCGAAAGAGATGTTCATTCTTGTGTCGTTGTTTTCATTAGCGTTTGGTTTCATTTCGAATGTAGCGAGCATTTTTTTATGTTATTGCCGCTCGCAGAATTTTTACAGAGTAACTTATCTACTATAATAATTTTAGTAGTATAAATTATTTCAACACAATGGGGACAAAATAATTTTGGTAAGATAAATTATTTCAACACAATGAAGACAATTGTTATTTGGGTTTGGGATTTAGTAACTTATTTATCATAATAATTTTGGTATATATAAATTTTTTTTAAATATAAAATTTTCTCTAATAGTGTGATCATGGCTAATCAATTATTATAATTATTTTCACTTCTATTTTTTTATGTTCATTCCATTACAAATGATTGCAAAAACTTGGTCTCCAATATGAATTATTAATATGACTTGGATTCCATATCAATATTTTTCTTATCATACTAACTCTACTAAATTATTAATTAATAGACATCATTCATCCATCCATTATTAATAAGGTCAATTGGATTCCATGTTAACATATAACAAAACTAGTAACTAAAATCAACAAGGTGTTACTATTCATAAGATTGAAAAGCCTATATAGTCATGATTTAAAATTGACTAGGTCTATCCATATCCTATGCTATATATCAATTTGGACCAAGTTTGGTTGTATCAATTTGGACCAAGTTAGTGCACATTCTTGTCAATCTGATTTTATGATTGGAAAATTCAGTTACTTTCAATGATAATGTCTAAGGGAAATTAAAAGGCATGATTCATTTAAAGCATTCAATAATTCAAACATGTATAAATGTGTATTTTAGGATTGGAAGGTTCAATTACCTTCCCTGATATTGTCTGAGGCCAATTAATAGGGATAGCTAATTTATAACATTCAATAATTAATAGGGATGACTTAGAGTTTCAATTCAAAGTCCAACGAGGATATTGAGTTTCTCTGTTGCGTATGGAACCGCAACGAAAGCTAATATAAAGGATGAGAACCTGGCATATGTAATGCGATTTAAAAATAAAATGCGCATAGGATTTTGATTGAAAAGAAAGAAACGAGATAATGGATCCTGATTCGAGAAAATGGATAATATACTTGGTCATTAAAAATTAAGAAGGATTCGTGATAAAAAGGATATTTTATTTTTATTATTTAACAATAAAATCATGGGATTTTGATTGAAAAGAATAGATAATGGATGAGTTCAGAAAATGGATAATATACCTCGTGATTAACAATTAAGGATCGAGGATTTTTTTCTTTTTATTTTTATTTTCTTGTGATTTTTTTAATGAAAAATATATAAAAAAAAAAAAATTGAGTATTTTGCTTCTCAAATAGAGTCTAGAAATAGGTAAGATTTTTCTGGAAAATTGGTTTTCAATTACTTGATTCATCTGAAATCATAAACTAAAAATGAATTAATTATACTACAGGTTTAATGCAACTATAATATAAATTATATATCTTCTAGTATGAATCTATTTAATTTTGATTTATCTGTAGGTTGAAGATCAGCATTTAAAGTATAACTTTGATCTCTTCTAGATGTATGATGTGTTTAATATGTCATATTTCAATTTGGCGTTGACAATGTAAAGAATTACATATCTTTTTCATACTAAACAACATGCTATTGAAATGTTTGCAACTAACTCTCAAGTGGCAGCACTTTGAAACTTTTCCTCAATATTGATTCATGATTCTATACAATTTATTCCTATTTGATAAATCATTTAAACTATTCTTCTTCTTATTTCAATTTATAGTGATTCTTAATATATCATGTGTCGATTCAATATTAAGAAATCAAACTTTTCCTCAAATGTTGATTTCATGATTCCTCTTAGGTTGATTTGACAATAATTACCAACTGATAATTAACTGCCTTCAATTTATAAGTGATTCTTAATGCTATCAACAATAGTTCAAGCTATAAATATTTTTAATGGATACTGTGATGAAAATAACTACGATAAAATAAAAAGTGAGACTGGTATAATTGACATTGATGTTCATTCTATTAGCCAATACATTTTTAATATTACATATCATCTCAACTCCATGTTGAACAAGCAATACTTACGTCTTTCTCTGTCAAGGATTTTAAGAATTAACACTACCTGAACTCATTTAGTGATTTTAAAAATAAAAGTTGAAAAAACAAATATAAAAGATAATGACTATTTTTTTTCTCTTTGAAATATACAGTCATTTATGAATCTTTTAAGATAAAATGTTTACTATTATAATTTTTTTATAAGTACAAGAATATATCACTAATCAAAGTATATAAGTGATTATGTATTTTGTTAGGCTCAAATCTATGTGAGAAATGATTAACAAAGAAAAATATGTCACATAAAAATTATGTGTAGAATCAAACTACATTGAATAACTGTATAGAATTATTTATAACTAGCAGTGCACAGATACTACAAAGAAACGCCGTAAGTTGATAACATAATATGGAATTTGCATTAAGAACAAAATTTTCTTTTTCATTCAAGATGAGGTTTTACTCATCATTAATAAAATATGTATTAGGAAATAACACATGTACTGAAACAATAGCTTTTCCTCAATTAGATGATTTTTTAAAACTTCTTCTTTTTCCTTGTAACAACTTGTTATATACCATATACCCATAAATTGAATCCTTGGCACGGGAATGGCGAGAGTGAGATCTAGGGTTTTTCAAGTGCATAAGATGGCTTTTTTAATGTGGGTAAAAAGCGATTAGTGGAGAAATTGGAGAAAAGGTCAACATTGGAGGTCTAAAATCATCGAGTATATTCATAAGTTTATTGTACAATTTGAATCATGGCAATACAACTTGAGGTTGGTTTTGTATAAATTAATGGGCCAACATTGATATTCACACTCATCCCATAATTATATAATTTATGATGGAAAGTTTTGAATCTCAAGACTACAAATGTGTCTTGGAAATGATTTGGATTGAATACTCCAATCTTGTGTTACACCATCACAAACCATCATAGAATACAACACAAGAGGTTCGTTTTGTATAAATTAATGGGCCAACATTGATATTCACACCCATCCTATATTATACAAATTATGATGGAAATTTTTTAATAAGGCTACAAATGTGTCTTGAAATGATTTGGATTGAATACTTAATCGTGTGTTACACCATCCCAAACCATCATAGGAATACAATCTCAAGGCTACAAGCTTGTTTCTTGGAAATGGTTTGGATTGAATATAAATCCTATGTTACATCAAACCATGTAGAATTTTGCTGAAGTCGGTTTTGTATAAATTAATGGGCCAACATTGATATTCACAACCATCCATAATTATAGAATTTTGATGGAAATTTTTGAATCTCAAGGCTACAAATGTCTTGGAAATTATTTGGATTGAATACTCAATCCTATGCTACCATCCCAAACCATCATAGGAATACAACTTGAGGTTGGTTTTATATAAATTAATGGGCCAACATTGATATTCACACCCATCATAATTATACAAATTATGATTGAAATTTTGAATCTCAAAGCTACCAATATTATCTTGAAAATGATTTGGATGAATACTCAATCCTATGTTGTGTCTTGAAAATGATTTGGATTGAATACTCAATCCTATGTTACACCATCCCAAACCATCATAGGAATACAACTTGAGGTTGGTTTTTGTATCAATTAATGGGTCAACATCTTGAGGTTGGTTTTGTATAAATTAATGGGTTGACATTGATATTGAAACCCACATCCCTTAATTATGCAATTTATGAGGGAAATTTTGAATCTCAAGGCTACAAATGTGTCTTGGAAATTATTAGATTGAATACTCAATCCTATGTTATATCACATTTTCTCTTAAAGTTTGATATGAAGAAAAATAGTCTTGGTATACAAGAAAGTAAATGTCATTTTAATGTGGAACATTTTTTGGAGGAGATATTGTTCTTTATGTTATGGTTTATTTTCTTACTCAAAGTTAGTTTTAGCTTTTCTATATATACACAAGAAAAAATACAAAATAAAATACAAATTTAAGTTATAGTTTTTTATATTTTATAATTACAAATTTAGTTTATTATTAAAATATTTTACACATTTATTTATTCAATTAAATTTGATCCTAAAATTCTCTTACCTAATCCTCTTTTTCAATATATATTGGATTTCCATTTTATTAAAAACAAAGGGAAATATTAAGAACCTCCTAAAGTTATAAAAAGTAACTAACATGAAAAAATTAAAAAAAAACTCTAGTGACAACATAAAAATGTTAATTTTAGTTGAATCATTAAAAAAATTAAAAGTGATAATAACTCTATCGTTATATCATTAAAAAAAATCAATTAAATTTCTACAAATTTACTATTTTTTACAATCAAATTTGGACAAATTTACAATTTTTTTGTATAAATGTATGAAACAATAAACAAATTATAAAGCTTAAATGTAAAATATGATACTTTAGAAAGTGGAAAATTTAAAATATCTTTCATAGTATTTCAACAATTTACATAAAATATAGTTAAAATATCTTAATTTCAAAATATTTATATCTTAATTAAGTCATTATTCTCTTTATTTTTTTAAATAGTATATTTAAATTTTATATTTAATAATTATTTTTACTAAAATGATATTTATTACTTTTAAACAATAAAATGTGATTTCTATTAGTAAAACATTTTTATATCATTACCTAAAACAAAATGTTCTAAATGAAACCAAACACTAATCAAAATAACTACTTAAGAATAAACATTAAGTTAAAAAGACAACGTACTATAGAATTTCCATATGCATACATTTGATTCTGTCTAGGCTCTATTTATGTATGCATTTGGCTCAATTGGGGAAAGAGTTGCCTATCGTTAATAACTCTAGAATATCTTCAAACTGATTTGGTAAAAAAAAAAGTAAAAAAATGTTTATATAACGAAACATAAAAATTATAATCTCTATCATCTAGTATAAAGTGCATTTCTTAACTAACTCAAAATTTCAATACAATCTAAAAAGAAAAAAATAAACATTAATCCATTTTGATCTCACAAATTTTCCATTATCTAAAAAAACAAATAAACGTTAATCCATTTTCATATCACAAATTTTCCCTTCAATAGCACAAATTTCCATTCGATGTTTGAAAGCAGTAGTATTTTAATTACTGGATATTCGCTCCACGGAAAGAGGGGTAACCACATACTCGTCGACACCAGTCCGGCTTGTAGGAGAGTTAATTATGCAATGCCATATATAGGTTTATTTTCCGATTTCATAATTATTTTTTTTTTCACATTCAGAGATAACTATGTACGTCAGAATTTTTATTTTATTGATCTTGACCTCTAGTAGTAAAAGAGATTATAATTGGAGACACTTACTTCTCGTATTAACACTGTGCTTCCATTATGTCTTCCAAGGTCGCCATTGATGTTGCAGGCAAGTATTCTCTCCTCTCAGCTTTTATGAAATGTTTCACGTTCAATTTCTCCTAATTTGAGATTGAGGTTAATGAAATTTTACTTATTTTGAAATTGAGATTAATGAATACCTGAATATAATGTTGTGTGATTAAAGGAATGGAGGCTATTACACTCCCTATACCCTGCAATACCCGTGAGAAAAGTTAAAATAATCACTAGGATGAAAAATAAAGTATAGAACCTTAGAACTGGAATGTGTTACATTTAGCAGCACGATTAGTGAAAAATCTAGAATTTGGCTGCAAAGGAATAGCCACCAAAGTGCCAAACCTTATTACCAAAAGGATATGTAAAACCCCAGAGTGTGAAAGTAGAGTTTTGGGAATAGCCACGAGAATGTAAAACCCCGAGTGTGAAAGTGAGAGTTTGGGAATAGCCGAGAGATGTAAAACCTAGTGTGAAAGTGAGGTTTGGGAATAGTCGTGACATTCACAGCTGCAACTTCGTCCAATCACTTCATTATTAATACAGATACAGATACATGAAAATATGATGAACGTATCATTTTATTATTAAAAAAATATTAACAATGTAAAAAAGTGTTTGTAAGATTTTGAAAAACATCATCATAACTCCTTTAATTTTCTCTGTTTCTACTGAAATTGAATTGAAATATGACAAATATTAACCTTTTCACTATTTTCACCAAAAGCGACTCCTAAGCTTATTCCTCAGATCGTGAGATTAAGAGTTGAAATTATCGCACGTCAAAGAACATTTACGCTCTATTTTTTTCATGAACATGATTTCTCAGCTTTCTCAGCTTGCAGGATCCTTGGTTACTGTCATAACGCTAATAGTTTAGTATGTGTTTCCAGTTTTTTGACACGTATTTTTAATTTTAATCTTAATTAAAAACTACACTCTAATTTAATCTTAATCATATTACAATTTTACCTTAAAGTAATTTTTCATCTAAATCAATCCTAATTTATCTTAACTGTAAGTGAAAAACAACATTAGAAAATTAATATAAAACTTCAACATACTAATTCCGGCTATCCTCTTATAGTCGACTTATATTTGAAGCAATTAGATTCAAATTTACAGTTAGTTAAGTGCAATGCAAATTTTGGAGATAGAGAACTCACAGTTTTGTTTTCCAACGATTTTCCAGTTTTGAAATTTCGGTTACAGCAATTAAATGAAAACTACTATGATAATATTTATTAAGAATCACAGAAATTTTGCATACGATATGAGGTTGTATACCTACCTAACCACAAATTGCGATGAGAACTGCAAATATAATAAATACGTGCAAGGGATCTCGTAAAACGGGTTGCCTTCGATATTTTTCTTAAGCGTAAACATTACGCACAGTATATATTACAATGAGTTTTAATTTCAAGCTCGTTTTGAGAGTAGCCTTTAATATAACAGAAAACACAAACCTTAATGTTTTCTGATAAGCAGCCAAGTGAAGACGAAAAGCAGAAGTGAATCTTACAGAGGAATAATTGGAGGCATAAAATTGACTCTAGCTCGCCTCTTAACCTTCTCTAATCAGCGATAAAAACCTCTCAATATTACCACAAAACATATTTGAAAGAATAATTTTGGGTTCTCTCGTCCTCTCCGACTCACAATCAACCATAACACCCTCTCAATATTAGCCTAAGTTCTGATTGCATGTTTGTATTTCATTTTGTAATTACTGAAATCAAAAATTAACAAACTCATGAATTAAAAAAATTCAAACAAGAACGAAAAAACTACCGAGCCAAAACGAACGGATCATGAATTAAAAGATTCAAACAAAAACAAAAATACAAAACCAAAACGGAGCAAGTCCGCCAATGATTGAAAATCACTGATTTCAAAGACGAAACAAAGTGTGTGAGCGATGGCTTTGGTTCGGAAATTCCTCAACAGCTTTACAGAGCAGGGAAGTCAAGCTGATGACACTGGAATTTTCATTGAGGTCCATCTTTATACCAAAAGAAACGCGGAACTTCTGCAATAAAGTGAAGCACCTCGTCTAGATGCACAGAGAGAACATCTAAGAAATAATGGTGGTAAAAGGTCAGCCAAGCGGATATTAATAATTAAAGGTAGAATATAAGGTGGAAGACGGTGAGTTAGTTAGTTAGTTAGTTAGGTTGGGAGACATTGGATCTAATGGTCTAAAACATTTTTAATCGTTTAACATTTCATCTCATGGCCCAAACATTGACGAGAATGGCAGCTAGGAAAGTTGTTTTCAAATAATAACGACTTCTGGCGTAATAAACCAATTACAATAACCAATCAAATTGAAGAGATAAGTCATAATTCTCAAAATTATTTAATTATACATTACTCATTGACTAAAAAAAGTTACAAAAAAATTTATAACTTAAATCATGACAACTATTATAGTAAACTTGATCTCATAAAGAATATAACTAGTACAACCAAATTAAAAATATTAATGTGCCCAAAGCTTCATAAAGATAACAAAGAAGTATTGCAACAAAACGTCTAGCAACATGAAAAATGTTTTAGCAATGCACACCAAATGTTCTGGTTAAAAAAAAGAAAAAATTACACATTTTATTGTAAGATGGACCATTTTGCTAAATAAAATTTGCTTATATGAATGAAGACGATGATGATGATGGTTAGCATCACTTGGAGACCAATCCTTGGACCTAAAGAAAAGAGTTATTTAATTTGATTTATTATAGCTGAAAAAATCTCCAAATTCTAGGAAGTGAGTGAGAATGAGTAGTCACCTAAAGGAACTTATCATGGAAGAACTTATTAAAATTGGAATAAGCTCAAATCCTAGAAAATTGGTGAGTGGTAGCTAAATGAGAGGAAATATAGTAAGCCTCTCTGCAGGCATATTCTTTTGAGAATCAATTTAGGTCATCAATTAAAAAAATCTTCATCCATAAATTGAATAAAAAACCTTCCATATCGATAATGCAAACTCTCTCGTTATTAGAAATTTCTATGAAGAAAAAAAAAAAGTTTGAACTCTGAAAGTTGTTCCAAGACGTGCCATAAAAACTAATTTGTGATCATGATTAAAATATTATTACATTGGGTCATTTTTAGTCTATTTTTTAATATTTAAATAAGATTAATTTATATTGATTTTTAAATTAATAGGAAATTTTAAAAAATATCATTTTATATTCAAATTGGATAAATAAAATAGAATAGTATTATTATAAATAACGTTTATGAAAACAACATAAAAACATAATTTGTACATGTACACTTCTTTGATACCCATTAGGAAAGTGTATATGCTGCCCTATCTCATAATGTCATCCCCGTCCAGCAGCTTGTGTATTGAAGATGGGAATAGATACAAAATATGTACTATAATCTGAGTTTCAACATTCTTTAAGCTGTCAAAATCTCATGATACAGCAATTTAAAAGGAAATCATCAACCAAAAATTTGATAAATTTTATAAAAGTTAAGTTAAATTTTCAGGAAAAAAATGCAGTTAAATTTAGAAATAGATGAAGCCCCTGTTCCAAACACAGAGTATAGTAAGACTCTACTCGCACTTAGAAATTTCCCCCATTTTCCAATTTTACTTGAAATTTTCCCTAATTCAAACTTCACTTCTAACTTCTATCTGAAATTGAAATTTCTTCCTTATTCTTAAACTCTCCTCGGGCTTCTGAGACTGCTGGAGCTCATCAGGATATGTTTCAGGTGCAGAAGAAATGACACGGTCATATGCTAACACAAGCACAAGCCACTTCCAGTGTTAATCAAGAACTTGCCTCAAAGACTTTTTAATCTAGAATTCAAATTAGGTCGCCCATTTTTGGACCAAACTTAGGTTTCAAAGCACAGTTTTACTCATACTATATCTGCATTCGGAAATACCCAAACCAAAATATCTTATTTTTCCCATTGTGTTGAAAGTATGCTTGAGAGTCCCATTGGTGTCAGAATTATTTATGAAAAAATATTTTGTTTTTCACAATTCAACCCACTAAAAAACACTTTGGCTGCTTTAAAGTTATGTACTTAAGCATGTAGCAATTATCTTCTGCGAAGCACTTATTTTCTGTGAGAATTATGATTGAGTTTTGTATCCCTTTAACATGTGACATCGTCACGTCAATAGCATAAATAGAAGGTTTTGCCTTACTAAATTTTTGGGTTGATATCAAATAAAGGTTTATGATGTATAATGCATAGCAAAAATATTAGAAGAGAATGTACGTCCGTAAGAACTCAATTAAAATATGAATGTATTCCAGGTTATGGTAGCAAATTAAAATTAAGGTATTATCATCTTAACATTCAATAATAATAAACTAGCAATTGCTCCAAAAGGTGCAAAGAAGTAGATAGAATTTTCAAATAAAGTTGTCTGAAAAATAACAATAACAATTGAGATGTTAAACTTAAATTTATTTCTTAAATTTATAATATGCTTAATAAAATATTCATGAATGTCAACAAGATGCTAGAATATTAAATAGGTGATTATGTCATATTCAAAAGCAATCAATTAATAGATGAGATGATATTTTAATTTACAAAAATTGAGTTTGTGAAAGACACATTTATGCATGCTAAATGATCTATTAAAAAAAAAATAATGTGGTTAAAAATTGTATTGTTAGATTACAACGAAAAATAACTATTTTATTTAGACTACACCTATTTTAAATACATGTTGAGTGGTTCTAATAATTCTAATAATTAAGAATGCATCCCTTCTTGTAAAAAGTTAAAAGTTCAAATTCAAAAAGGTAGAAAATATACATCTAGGAATTTTAGGAATTCCTCAAAATCTTAATGTCAATATCATGAATTTGACCAAGGTAAGTGGTTAGATAATCACAAATAATGAATTCATTTTTAAAACATATATTTATTCTTTTTAAAAACATAAATATATTCTAAAAACATATATTATTTTTAAAAACATATATTTATTATTATTAAATATATTTAAATAGTAAAATTTTAATATAAATATGTATTTATAAATAATAGACTTCGGTAATTATATAAAAAAAGTGACAACTTTGCATAGATTTTTGAAAAACAAAAAATTATGACAGAGTTTGCATAGATTTTTGGAAAAACAAAAAAATTATGACAATTTGCATAGACTTTTTGGAAAAAATATATTTAAATAAAAATATTTATATAAAAAACTTAATAATCATAATGTTAAAATACAAAAAATATAAAGAAATTATGAGAAATTTCCGGATAGAAGTGATAGTGCGAAATTAACAACTTTTAAGCGTTAAAATTTCGAGCATAATAAAATATCTTTTTAAAAGTAAATAAAACTAAAATTTATAAGTTTATAATTCACGGAAATAATGATACCTTATTTAAAAAAGAAAAAGAAAATACACATGTCAAGAGTAAGTGCCTTTCCTTACGCTATGACTACACTCCATTGGAATTTTGGCATGAATGGGTACGAAGCTCATACGACTACACTCCATTTCCTGAGAACTTCAAAGTAGTCACGTGAATATCAAAAACCATCACAATTTTCGAATTGTGAATGTTATTTAATTAAAAGGATTGGGTTGAATCTGGTAATCATGATTTAAATAGGGTAATCAAAATGATAAGAAAATAAGAATTTTAAAGCATTTTTAATTTTAATCAAAAGGTTTTCTGCACTCGGGGCATGAATATTCCTATACCAATCCCGGTGACTTAGGGCCCAAAGTTTGAGTTACCCTAGACAATTACGAGTTGCATCTGTGCCATTAAGGCTGCGACGCGAGTCACACATGAATGACATCGAGATTTCGAAGAGGACTACCATACATGGCTTATCGAATGAGGGGTTTATGGCGTTGCCCCCAGCCTAGTGTTTGCGGCGGGAACCCGGCATCAACGCCACACCTTAAATGCCAAGAGAACGCTCATCTCGTGGCGGCGCAGTGCGGGCACAACGACTTGATCGAACGAACCCGAGAATACCAAGTCAAATGAATCATGGCGCGGGGAAGACGAGTTAATATCGCCCTTTTTTAACCAACGACGCGAACGACTTGCTATCGATTCCTATTGCGCTTGGCAAGCCGTTTTCCCACAGTGCTATGCCCCAGTTTCCCATTTCTGCAGAGACGAGACCCGCTCACTAAGCTTCTAAAAGATTCCAAAAGTAAAAACTCACCTCCTGTCTCCCGCCTTACTCACCCAAATCTTCTTTGGGGCTCGAAGTATTTCTCTAGAAGAAGAAGGCTTGACCAGCCTCTATAAACCATTTTGAAGAGCCAAAAGGAGGAATCGACGTTGTCCCCGACGAAGCTTATTTTGGCCTTGAGTTCGTTAACGATGTTTGCAGTGCCAACCATGCACCTCCACATCCTGGCTTGGTAGTTAAATTAACGAAGTACGCATGTCTATGTTGATAAACTCCACCAATTCATTCTTAAGCATGGCGAGATGGCCCCAGGAAACTCTGCTTTGTGTCGGGGCAATAAAGCGCCTCGGATACCGAAATGTATGATTCGCTCTCGAAATCGGATTGCGAAGAACGTCTTTTTTGAACCATAGCAGTTGCTGCAAATCGTTGAGTCTTCTCCAAACAATGTTTCCACGGATCTACGGCCCCCCTCGACACGAGCGATTGTACATCAACCATTTCCTTTGGCTTACCTTTACGTAAAATAGCCTTTTGCTTTCTACAGCTGCTCTGAGAATGGAAATCGATAGCTTGAACTTCAATGTAGTTAGGTTATAGTAGAGCTGCTGTGTCGAAAGACATAAAACATATTCTGAAAATACTAATCGCAACTAACAAAGAGTGAAATGGCAAGTTAGAAGATTTTTTGCAAATGGTAAGATAGGAAACGGTAAACGGGAATTTTTGCTGAAAATAACAACTTACTATAAAATAAAATAGCAAGCACATCGAGAGTGCGGAAGGGAGCTCGGTAGCTTTTATGATTTTATGATTTTTGCACACATCTTACTAGTGACATGTGTCATTATCAAAATGAATTGGTTGAAGAAAAAGCACACGTATTAATTCAAAAATCGGCCTAATTATATTATATTAAATTTATATTAAAAATATCTATATTTAAAACGATATGTGATAAAATGTATATTTAAAATTATTATATTTAAAAGTTCAAGTTGATAAAAAAGTGGATATCCTCCTTTGTCCAACAAAACTTATTATTACGAGAGGATCCCATACAAAATGCTACTATAATCGAGTTGCAAACTACCTTTTAAAATTGTCAAAATCTTGTGCTATAGAAACTATCAAATCATCCAATCAAAATTGTGATAGAAATTTTTAAAACGACTTAGTTAATTTGAAATGGATAAAACCCATTGTTCCATACACATTACGATACTACTTAACGGTAGAAGTACCCCTCTTTCCATCTTAACTTTATCTAAAAATGAAACTTCTTTCCATTTCCATTTTTGAAGAAATTAAATTTCTTCCCCTTATTCAACTCTATCTTAAAATTTCTGACCATCTCTCGTCGAATATGAATCGGGAAAGAAATGAAATATTTGTTGAGATTTCTTAAATTAATTTTGGAGAAAATCTCATGAATGTGACAACAATAGGATTTGTTGCTAAATTGACTCAGCAATCCTAATGTGGAGTTATTGCATCCTATTTTGTTGTGGTGAATTTATGATTTAGTTTACACTCCCGGTATAAAATTTAAGCCCACAGAGGCAAATGAACATGAGGGATGTGAGGTGAGTGGAAGAGATAATGAGGCCAAAAACTTTGCTATTGTATTCTCTTTTCTTCAGATAAGGGTGCGATGCCTACGGTTTGGTGGACGTAGCCCCGGAGTTGGTTGGGTGAACCACGTTAAATCTGCGTTTGTGTTTTTTTATGTTTTTTTATGATGTGTGTGATTATTTAGTGCTGTGTGAATTTTTGCTCCTACAATTGGTATTGGAGCTTATGTTGTTGAGCTAGTACGTGCGTTGATGCTGTGACGAGAGGCGAAGGCTGGGTCGCTGCGTGTGGTAAACGTATTCTCTCCTGGTAAGCATGTTGTAGTTTGTTCTTTTGGTTTGGATGTATTCTTGCGGTGAAATTGCCGTGTGAAATTGGGCTGTGTCGAGCTATTCTGTTTCAAGAAGGCTCGTGGTGAGGCTGTTGAACCGGATCGGGCTTGCATGGATCGAGCTTGAGTGTGGGTTTGCCTATCTGCCAAGCGTGGGCTTGTTCATTCATAGCTATGCACTGCGAGTTGGAGCACCAATGTTGAGGGTCGAGTTCATAGGCGGCTGTGATCGGAGGCAGCTGAGCATTGAAAGCTATTGGCGTACATGGAAGATTGCCGGCGTTGGCCCAGAGTGAAGGCCGAGTTCGAAGTCAAGTACGGTAGCCGTGGTTGTATAAGCCATTGTGTTATATAAATACACGAGTCTTGTGGGTTGTATCTCTGATTTCTATGTCATTCACTACGTACGGTACATGCGATTGGGATGGTAGTTTTCCCACATAAGACGAAGTAAATACGAGAGCGTTTTGGGGGCGACGTTGAGCTGGTGGTCGAATGCACAAAATGTTTATTGATTTATATGGCGGTGAGTTTACTCCGGTGGCTTTGTGAACGAGTGAAGGCTGCGTTAACCTTTACACCATGTGCCGGTGGGCTATGTATGTTATCGTTGAAACGGTGAATTCAATTTTAAAATCGATTTATTGTTTTATATGCCATTCTTTAAAATCGATTTGCATTAAATTATTAATGAAATTGTGTATTTAAAAATCGATGTGTATTAGTATATCGATTTGAATGGTTTAAAAAAAAAAATCGAACCTTGCATATATATATATATTTTTTAAATGGAATTATTGTAATACTTCTATTAGTATACCATTATTAAGGGCCTAAGGCATTTTTTTTTATCGAGGGCATTTTTTATTGGCGAAGGGAATTTTTTTAATCAAAATTAATTCCTTCGAAATTGTATATTTTTTGACACAAGCCTAAAAATGTCAAAAACTCAAAGTGCTCGATTTGAGATCGGAAGGTAGTTCAATGGGAAAAACAACTTTGAGATACGTAAAGTGAAGATATATGATTTACTTGTACAACAAGGCATGGCGAAATGCTGGGCAGCCATACAACCTTTCGCCATGAAAGATGACGAATGGAGTGACATGCATGACGAACCTTTGAGGCATTCGATTGTGTTTGGCGGATGATGTTTTGTTTAACATCGTGTCGAGGAAAGCGTGTGGTTTGTGGACAAAGATTGTAAAGTTGTACATGACAAAATCCTTAACGAATAGGATTATCTAAAGAGACGGTTATTACGACTTGTGCATGAAGGAAGGTACATCAGTTGCGATCATTTGAATACCTTTAATACTCTCTTAGTGCGAGTTAGAAAGTATAAGTAAAATTTGAATAATAAGATAAAGTTTGTAACTTTATTATGCTTGTTGCACGAGTCATGGGATCATTTTGTTACTTCTATAAGTCTTAGTTCATCGAAAACACTTGAATTTGATGATGTTGTTGGAGCTTTGTTATCTGAAAGCAAAGGAAAAGTTCAAATTCAAAAACCTCTACATCGAAACAGCGAAGAAAATGCTAGGAGAGTGGATTACGAAAGAACGCTTCGATGGCGAACAACTCGCGGTCCAAAATCGAAAGGGAAGAAGAGTAAGACAAGTGCTGGTTTTGTGGAAAATAGGGACATTTGAAGAAGGAATGTTGGAAAGACGAGAAAACATCCGGGAACTCTTGAAACGAGAGAAGAAAGAAGAAAACACGACGGATATAGGTTCGGCATCCGTTTCGGTATGAGTGATGAAGTGTTATCGGCTAGTTTTCTAATCGTGATCAACATTGGTTGTTAGATTATGGTGTGTCAAATCACATGTGCATTCATAGAGAGTGGTTTAAATATTATAAATCAATCAATGATGGAGTGGTTTACATGGGAAATGATGTCTGATGTAATATTGTACTTATTGGAAGCATCAAATTAAAATGTTTGATGGGACAAATAAAATATTAAGCGATGTAAGACACGTGCACGAACTCGGAAAAAACCTCATTTCACTAGGAGTACTAGACACAAATGGATATAAAACCTTTGTTCCAGATGTAGTAATAGAAAGTTTATAAAATTTTACTAGTAATGATATCGAAAGGTTGGAAATATTTTTAAGTTAGAAGAAAGAAGCAGTCGATCATGCTTCTACGATTATCACAGCTTGTATTCAATTTACATTCATCTATGGCATCAAAGGTTGGGCCATATGAGCGAAAGAGGATTAAAAATTTTATCGATCGTAAGTTACTTCCTAGTTTAAAATCTTAAGTTAGATTTGCAAACATTGTCTATATGGGAAACAAGCAAGCGAGAAGTTTAAAACTAGAAAACATACTAGTAAGGGAATCCTTGATTATATCCATTTCACAATTTTTAGGGTCCATCTCCTACAATCTCATATGGAGGATCATCATATTTTGTATCTTTTATTAATTATTTCTCTATAAAAGTGTGGGTCTATATGTTAAAGAATAAATTCGTGTATTCACGGTTTCAAGCAGGTTTAGAGCATTAGTTGAAAACATCATAACTAGAAGAACCATTAAATGTTTAATAGCGACAATGGTGGTGAGTTTACTTCAAAGGAATTTGATAATTATTGCAAAGAGGTAGGATGAAAGGCATGAAGAACTATTGTATATACTCCAGAAAAAATGGAAGTGCTTAACGCATGAGCAGGACTCTCTTAGAGAAACCCAAAGTATCACTTAGTAACGCCAATTTGTAGAAGAGAATTGTGGATAGAAGCGGTTTCTACGGCTTGCTATTTGATAAATCGATCACCATCAACTGCAATAGGATGCAAAATTCCTCGAAGGTTATGGAAAGGTCATCCTTGTGATTATTCTAAAAGCTGAATGTTGCACACACTGGTTGTGATGCATATTCTCTGGCTTCAGAAACATCGGTGTTCTAAATTAGATCCTAAATTAAAAATATATATCTTTGTTGGATATGGTGATGGGACTAAGGGGATACGAGGGTTGTAGGGATCTACTCACAAGATCATCATTAACGAGATGTTAAATTCAATGAATCTTCACTCGATAATCCGGATAGAGATGAAATAGAATAGAACAAGAAAAGTATACCTAGATTAACATGGGTTTGAAACCGAGTTCAAATATTGATGATAGTGCGAGATCATGAACAAGTTTCGGATACGAGATCATGAACATGTTTTAGATGTAGATCATGAATAAGTTCCTACGGACAATAATCAGCAAATTGTGGAAGAACCAAAAACATCTTTAAGGAGGTCCACAGTACAGGCCGTCCTCCTAAAGGTATGATGATTATGTTACTTCAGTTGCTTTAACAACTAATAGTGATGAACCTTTGTGCTATTAGGAAGCTATAGAAGGTTCTAACGATGTAAGTGGAAAGAGGCTATGAAGGACGAGATGAAGGCATTAGACAAGAATGCCACACATGAGATACGGTGGAACTTCCTAAAGACGGAAAAAATGTGGGATGTAAATGAGTTTACAAATTGAAAAGGGGTGTTGATGATACGAAAAGATAGGTACGAAGTGAGGCTAGTCACAAAAGTTTTTTATCGAAAGCGAAATTAAATTTCATAGAGATATTTTCACCAATTGTAAAAATTGTTCTAAATTCGGATTGTGTTAGCATTAGTTGCTTTACTTGATTCGAAATTAGATCAAGTAGATGTTAAAAGCATTTTACATGGAGATTTAGATGAGAGGTACATGGAACAATCGGAAGGGCTTGTTCAAAATCGCAACAAGAAATTTGTACGCGGGCTCGAAAATCATTGTATGGTCTAGACGATCGCCTCGACAATGGTACAAGAAATTTGATTCTTTCATGATGAGTCAAAAATTATATAAGAAGTAAATATGATCATTGTGTTTACTTTAAGAAATTGAGTAATAGCATGTTCATTATGTCTTAGGGGTTGTATGTTGACGATATGCTTTTAGCAAGAAAAATCATAACGAGAAATCAACGAGGTTAAAGGCTTAGATGGCTAGGACGTTTGATATGAAAGATCTAGGAGAAGCAAGACATATTTTGGGCATGGAGATTTTCAGAGATAGGAGCAATGGTAGGCGTGGCTATCACAAAAGAAGTATATTGAGAAAATACTCTTGAGGTTTGGTATGAACAATGTGAAGCACATTCTGATCCCTTACGCTTCCCATTTTAAGCTTTCTTCAAGTTTATGTCTTAACACAAATGAAGAAAAAGACCATATGTCTCGAATTCCATATGCCGATGTAGTAGGTTGCTTGATGTATGCGATGGTTGCATTTACACGACCGGATGTTCACATGCGATTGGGGTTGTGAGAGGTATATGGAAAATCCGGAAAGAACAACGGTCGGCGGTGAAATGGGTGATTCGGTATAAGTGATTCTTGTATCACTTATAACAAGCTATGGTAATTCTTGCGGATATGTTGATTCTGATTTTGCGGGTGATTTGGATAAAGAAGGTCAACTTTGGGATATGCTTTTAATCTTACACATATCGAGTGAAAGAATTAATACTTTTTATTAGGATCTGCATAGAACTTAACATTAGTAAAGACTAGCTAAAAAAAAATCAACCTAAAAGTAGGTGATTTCTATTGGAATCAAATCTTAGACTATGAAAACACTACTTTTCACTCCTCTCGCATCAAACAGGACACCTACAAAACTTCTTGCTCTCAGCTTGATAAAAAGAAAACAAAATCTAGGCTTGGCTCCATGCAATCTTCCTCCTATAGAGAAAAAAACTCCAAAGACTCAATGAATCAAATGATAAAATGTTCTCTTCAAATGAAGATCATAAAAGAAATTAAAGAGAATACTTGAAGAAAGTAGAGAGAATGTTTAGCACTTCTCACAAGAATAAACGATGCCTCTTGCTTCATTGGACCATAAGTATCAATTTCCTCATAATCTGAAAGGGCACAATAGTAGCCTTTGTAAGACAATTGTTACCGGAAAATGAGGCAATAACAACTTTGTAAGGCAATTGAAACTAGTTACTTTTTCTTTGAATAAATTGATAGAAGTAGTAAAAAAAAAAAATCCCCAAAACCAACCCAAAGCTAAATTAATTTTTTACTTTTATTTTGTCTCGGTTTACACTGTGCGAGAAAACTTTGCCACACACGGCCGTGTCAAATCCCAGTATTGTAAACTCCATTTAAACTCTTTTTGAATAATGGAATTCTGCCACGAGAAATTTTACAAAAATACCCCCCCCTTGCCATGGCGGCGAAATTTCTTGATGATATGAGAGCACATTCCATACAATTTATATTGTGGGTAAAAAAAGAATAAGGTCGGTCATGAGACTAACGAGGTCAATTGGATTTTATGTGCAAATTCATGGTGGTGTACATTGCTTTGGACCATGGGGTCAACTGTATAATATCCACTCTCCACCATAGTCATTTAGACCAGAAGATATTTGGTTTCTCCATTGCGTATGGAAGAGTGAGGAAGCGAAGTAAAGGATGAGAACGTGGCAAACGCAAATGTAATGCGATTTAACAATAAAATGTGCATAGGATTTTGATTGAAAAAAGCAATTATAACACCCCTAGTTTATGTTTCTTTCCAAGCTAGACATTTGAACTTTAATCCAAAGGGGTGTAGACCCCAATGGATAAGTATTGTGGATGTAATAAATTTTTAATTGTGGAAAATAAATAAAATAATTAAATGCATATTGACCAAATGAGAATTATGAGATCACTGCCAAATCCGCAAGTATGGAAAAGAGGCTAAGACTTTCCCCAAAAATATTTCAAAAATCATTGAAAGAATTTCTAAATTGGAATTTTTGAGAAAAAAATCGTTTCTGACAGTGAAGAGTAGTTGGGAAGAGGTAAAAAGTTGGGAAAAGCGAGAGAAACGGGTTTAAAAGTCCCTAAATAGGGAAGCCTAGGCGAGAGAAGAAAAATACCGCAATTACGGCGCGGGAATTAAACGGTACAGCGAGCATAAGCATGCGCTACTCTAGAACAAATGGGGGTTGGTGTGCAGCTCTTGGAGAGATCTTATCTTGGGGGTGAGTTCTAGAAACGAACTCCTAAGGTTGGGAGGATTGGTCATCTGCATAATTGGTATCTTTATAATATT
The DNA here is from genome assembly GCA_034641835.2 of Pinus albicaulis. Taxonomy (NCBI): domain Eukaryota; kingdom Viridiplantae; phylum Streptophyta; class Pinopsida; order Pinales; family Pinaceae; genus Pinus; species Pinus albicaulis. Next base: position 72,800 of record JAXQQM020083128.1, read on the forward strand.
TTTATGAATTGTTAAAAGAGTTGTTGGAATATTATGCTGTAGCATCTTTGTAAGTTTAATATTTTACTTAAGTTAAATTTACGATCTATTACTTTTAAAATTCCATAGAAGAAAAAAAAACTCTTCAGTTACGTAATGTAGTAGGAGCTCTGATCTAAGGAATACTATCAACTTGATCTGAATCATGGGTTGATCTAAATGCAGGAGATATTAAATAATTCCTTAGATATTAAACGATTCTTTAGAACAAGTAATGTAACTTTAATGCAGCAGCAATATATACATTCCTATACTAAGTTACGAGAACCCTAAGAGTTGAATAGAGAGCGAAATTATTAGTTACGTTGAGCTATTTGCACTTAGTTGCATGCGAGCATACTACTAGTTAAGTGCGGAATACTCAATTCAGCGAGCTTAAATATAATTAAAAATAGACTTAATTTAAATTTGCTCATTGAGGCAATTGTAGAATATCATAAGTTCATGTACGGTGAAAAGAGAAAATAAATTACAAGTGCAAGCATAGATGACTACGGTACCAATAGATTTACTAAGCAACAAAATAATGTAATCAAATTGTATAGTTACATGAGGATGAAGCCTAGAAGTATTCATAACTATATATAAGAATTAACTCACAAACTTATCTTATGGTAAAACAAATTTATATCTCAACTATTAGAAAATTGTCGTTTTTCTTATTAAGAGTTATAAATGTTATTCCACAAAGATTTGAGTTCGGTATAACCAATATAGTAATCTAAATATTACTTAATACTGATTCCAAATGCGAGGTGAAAATTTTATGTAAATCTTTAATGAAATTTTCTTGTGGTGCAAAAACCATAAATAAAACCAGCTCGGTTATTATAATAATATAAAGGCAACCACGATAAGTATTGAATCATACGAAATACTATGCTCGATTTCAATACTGATGTAATATATATATATATATATATAAACTTTTTATATAAGTCCTTAGAACGGTCACGATAAATAGCGAGGTAAAAATAAATAAAAACTTTTGAGTTTAAGTATAAGTTCAAATTTATGGTTACCATTACAAACCCAAAATTATACTAGCGGCAGAATTAAATCCAATAACCGATATAAACGGAATGCGAATAGACATATAGTGACATAGCTGAAGTTCATCAGTTAGGCATGGGAAATAAAATCCCTAAATATTTGTTCCACCATTTTAGTGGAACGATAGATAAAATAAGAAGCATTAGGGAGGCTTGTTGACCTCCCTACCACATAGATAAATTTAATACGTAAACTAAATATGGGAAATGGTGGCGGTTAACAAATACTTATATGAATACATGAATCGCAATAAACCAAAAATAGTTACGGTGCAAGCCAAAAATTCACAAAGCTTCCATCTTACTTACATATCAACGAGTATTATAAAAGATATACTTGTACAAATTAAGGTTAAAAAAAACCCTAAATAAATTTCGACATGAAAGAAAAAGCCCAAGGGGATTTCATAACTCGTGGAAATAATCAGCCTATGTATAAACATAAGGCGGAAGTCGAAAACCAATTTAAAAAAATCGAGGCTTTGCCAAATAGCAGAGTTTGCTTTTGGGGAGAAGAACACGTACCTTACCGGACGATAGTGAAGGCTCGGACAACTACAGAATAAAAAAATAATAATGACGTGATAAGCAGGAAAACATAATAACCAAAATAAATTAACGTGAATTAATAACGATGGTGACCACGCACAGGTGAGTTCTTGTGAAAAATTCGATAAATCGATACTATAAGGAGGAGGCATGCATCATTTAACATAGCCAAAGAAAAGATACATTCAAAACCTAATAACTTCATCTACTTCGGATCAGAGGAATACCATTGAAACAAATAGGTTAAAATAGAGCATCGTATTTTTATCAGGATGGACGATATTAGGAGAATAGAAGCAAAACGAAGTGCGTAGGTTAATAAACCAAACGGGACATAAAACGAGTTGAAAAAATTGTACTAGATCGACGGAGAGTTTGTCGGGAAACCCTGGGGATTTCATAGTAGACGTTAGGAATTTTCACCTCTAAACTCAGCGCCAAGCCAACACCACGGGCGGATCCTTGGATGGGGCCTTATAGGCCACATAGAAAAAAAATATATATTCGAAGAGACTTCGACAAACGATTGAGAAAAAAGCCATACAATCAATGACGGAAATAGGGAAATACAAACTGCGGAATCTACAAACAAGAATTACATGATTTAAATGTCCAAACCAAAGTCAAGGTAAGCTACACAGTGGCAGCCATGGGAGGAACATGTTCGGAAACCACTACATTTCTACCACGCAGTATGCAGAAGTCAAGGGTTGTCGTGAAACGAACCGGAGAGAAAATGTTGCGAGAAGGAAAGAAGGCGAGGAAATGAATGAAAGGGAAGGACATCAATAGATATAGTTCACAAAACCCATAAACCCTAATCAAATTGTATCGTCTAGATGGCATGATCCGATGGTTCTTCCATGGATCGATGAAATTCTCAATCAAGGACATCAATTTAATAAAATCGACGAATGAAATGCAGAGGAAGATAGGCGCATTTTAAACGACGTCGAAACTAGTCAATTTAACGTATATAAAACTATATAATCTATCAACTTCATCGGCAAGAGATGTCACTTGGAGTAAGGCTTGTGTTATCGAGGTACGTGCATAAGGATATAGCATTCATACATATCGAACGTGTTAGCTACCAAAATCGATTTAATCACGAAAATATCACAAACTCAATACGGTGAAGTACAATAAGGACCATGGCATATTCACGCTAAGTGATTTCATTCATTCAACGAAAATCGATGCCATCTATTTGGTGCATCAAATATTTAAAATGAAGCCCTTTTATAACATGAAAACCTACCATCGCCACGATGGGTAGGGGAACCATAATTGCAATGACATATCTATAACATCATGAATTGATTTTAAATTGAAGTGTATGGTTTAATATAAGAAAGGAAAAAAGTTTTAAACCAATGTAGTTTATAAAATGAAGTCGTGACGATTTAGGTTATGTTACCTGAGAGATATGAGAAGTGTATAATGACATTTAATAAGAGTCATTGGTTATGAGAATTATTACATATATATGATTATAGCGAAGGTTGGGTGGCTTAATGTGACATGATAATTAAAAACTATATGCTTAGCATGGAAATTAAAAAGGTGTCTGTAATGAATAAACCTTAAGTTTGACATGGTTAAGCTACAAATGGAAATTGAGCATTTTAATATAGAGGAAAAAAAAAATTGAGGGTGAGGTATGTGACAAATGGTATCGAGCCCATGTTAGCAAAGCGCAGTAGTTGTTGTGCTCACTATGTAATTATTTTTTTTTTTTGTGAGAAAAAAAAATTGTTTTCTTGATGTTCTTTTTGTTTAGTGTACGGTGGTACTAGAACTAAAGTTAATGAGTGAAGGAGATGAAATTTATGTTGATACGCGTGATGAAGATAAAACGCTAGATCCCAACGCTCCTTTGATGGCTATGTTGCATGGATTGCAACGGAGATAGCTGAGTTAAAAGTCGAGTATTGTTTGTCATTAGTGAAGAAGTAGGAAAAGCTCGTAAAGAGGCCGACTTGAGAATGAAGAGGAAGGTGGGAAGGAAGAAAAGTAAGTTCCTCATGACTGTTATGAAGAGATGACCTTCTCTTATAATACAAACGGAAAAAGGGAGTGGAAATTCCGGAAAATCAAGCCTCCCTCCTATGATGGAGAGAAGGAGGAAGATCTTTGAGCATGGTTGTTGAATATGATTAAGTATTTTTTTAGGTCTATGAATATGAGATAAATACGAAAGCTAGATTGGCGATCCTGGATTGCGGTAGCTACCTTGTGGCTGGTGGAGCGAAAATTGTTCATGCGATTGATAGAAACGGTGACTTGGGAAGATTTTAAAGTCAAGTTGCTCCTTATTTAAATGAACGATATTATGATGATAAAGCAAGGAGTTCCATGAACTTAGATTGGGACAACTCACCATAGATGAATTTGTCACTGCAGTTTACAATACTGAGTATGTTCCTTATATTAAAGGGAAAGAGAAAGGCAAAGGTGCAAAGGTTTTGAGCTTGTTTACCTACGTATTACGAGGAGAAAATAGAGTTTGATAATCCAAAAATATGGATGAAGTGGCGAGGAAAGCTATATTATGTTATCGGCGGTTAAAGGCAAGAGTGGAAACCGAGGGAAAAGTTTGGGGAAATAAGAATGCATTCGGGGAGGAAACGAAACGAAGCTTACTTGAAGAACTTTAGCGGGGACCATCGGTGGAAGAAGTTTAACAAACCCAAGGAAAGTCAAGCTTGCTCGGTCCCAAGTTGGTTCAAAACAAATAGAGGGAGATAATAAGAAGGAGGAGCGGAGTCAAAATGAAGGAATTGTTGAAGTTTTGGGGTTGTACTGAATCATATGTTGAGGGATTGTCCACACCAAAATATTCGGATGATTATGAGAGATCGAGAAGCTACCACAATGAATGATATAGCTAGAAATATACCCACTATCGGTGCAACTTTGGGCCGACAAGCGGAGACACCAAGCTACCATGGTGGAGATGGAAGGTAAGATTATTGACCAATGTTGTTACGGTTTTTAATTAGTATGGTGCTCTTTGAGTTACATTAGTCCACAAATTATAGAAATGCAATCTCAAAACTGAAAAATTTCAGCGGACTTGGTTGGTCTAGCTCACCACTGGCACCAAGCGAAAAGTAACTCATAAGCTACCTCAAAAAGCAATTAAATTAAATGATTTTAAGACAAAAGTAAACAATGATGCACTTCCCTTAGGCTCATATGACACATTGATTGGAATGGGTAGTTGGAAAAGAGAAAGGCTATGATGAATTGTTGGGATAAAACTCTGCACATTGCATAGAAGAGGAAGGAAACCTTTTATCCTCCAAAGGAAAACTAAAACCAATCTACGTAAAGACAAATATCGACTCTATGATTAAAAGAAACTGACTAGGAAATGATATCAAGTATATGTTTTGTACATGTCGAAGAATTAGGACAGCAACTTGAGGAAAAGCACTAGATAGTTTAACGATAGTAAGAGAGTTTAAGGAAGTTTTTCCGGATAGATTCCTCATCTCCCAAAAAGAGAGATTGACTTTGAAATCGGTTGGTCACTAGAGAAATACATTTTGTTTTCCGAGCCCCTTATCCCAGGATAGGTCCCCCTGAACTCATGGAACTGAAAATGCAATTGCAAGAATTGTTGGATAAAGGTTATATCAGTGCAGTGTGTCTCCTTGGGGAGCACACATGCGCACATTTGTGAAAAAGAAGGATGGAACCTTTAGAATATTACATTATTATATTCATTTGAATAATTTGACAATTAAAAATAGATACCCTTTGCCCCAGAATTGATGATCTTTTTGATCAAGTAAGAGGAGCTGATGTGCCTAAGATTGATCTAGATTTGGTTATCACCTGACTTAGAATTAAGGAGAAGACATTAGTAAAAACTTTCAAACCGAGTATGGTCACTACGAATTCGTAGTCCTACCTTTGGTTTGACAAATGCCCTTTACCACCTTTATGTGCTTAATAAGATAGTGTTTTAAACAAGTATGGATAAATTCATTACTAGTGTTCATAAGTGATATTTTAGTTTATTCAAAAGTGAGGAGGAGCACAAAACGCACTTGAGGATAGTTTTACAACCTTGAAAGAAAACCGAGTTATATGAAAAATTCGATAAATGTAAATTCTATAAAGACAAGATTCAATACTTGGGACATATTATTTACGAACAAGGGTTGGGCACATTGATGTTGAAAAGATAAAGGCTATTAGAGAATGGTCGGTGCAGTTGATGTTTTGACGGTGAGATCATTTATGGGAATTGCGAGTTATTATCGCGGTTTGTGGAAATATTTTACGCAATAGCATATCCCATAACTTCACTACAAAAGAAAGGTACCAAATTTGAGTGGGCCAGAAATGCCAAAACGATTTTGAACAACTAAAACAAAAACTCACTACAACCCCAATACTGAAAATTGAAAATCTTGATGACAAAAAGTTTGTGGTATGCAGCGATTCTATTACAAAGAGGGATTGGGAGGTTACATTTGGGGAAAATTCGTTATTGCATATGAGTCTAGGAAACTTAAGAAGCATGAAACGAACTACAATGTATATTATCTGGAATTGGCGGTGGTAATTCATGCCTCAAGATGTGGTGACACTATCTTCTAGGAAAAAAATTACATTGATGACGAGATCCTTATTAGTCTCAAATATTTCTTTTTCTCAAACATATTTGAATGCACGACAAGCCGGATATGGCTATCTTTCGAGTGAATTCGATATGGAGATAAAACATATCAAAGGAAAAGAAAACAAAATTGTTGATGCACTAAGCGAGGAAATGCTTGCCAAAACATAGGCGGCATTGGGACTAGTGCTAGTTTTGATTTAGAGGGAACCGAGTTAAAAAGGTAGTTGATCGGGATCCAAGTTATGAAAGTACGCAATTAAAAATGCGAAAAAATGGCGAGTACACAAAACCATAAGGACGTCTGCTATAAGCAGATTATATGTCCCCAAGGTAGAGTCCTTGAAAAAGGAGATCTGGATGAATATCATAAATAGCCATATGCGGGGCATCTCGATGGAAAGATGCTAACGGCTTTGAAAGAAATTGTTTTGGCCCGGGAATGACAAGAGATGTGGCATAATATTTAGCTAGGTGTGGAATGTCAACTGATTAAGACTGATTATCGACATCCGGTAGTCTTCAATCCCTTGCCAATTACCAAAATATAAATGGGACATTGTTTCTATAGACTTCATAACGGATTCATAAAAACAAAAGTACCAACATGACAACAGTAGCCGATAAATGGTAGACACTTTAACAGAGCTTCACCGCCATACTGTGAAATCTACTTTGGGACATGAAATGCTGAGATGTGTTCTTAAAAGAAATAGTAGGCTGCAAGGGGTCCCAAAAGATGAAGTTGTTTCGGATAGAGATGTGAAGTTCGGCGGCCTTTTGGAAGGGATTGTTTTGGGGGCCACTGGAGCACTAAGGCGAACTTTGAAGTGCACTTTTTTATCACCCTTAGACGGATGGTCCAAGCGAGAGAGAACCAATCAGATTTTTTGGAGGGTATCTTTGAGAATATGTCATGGGTAGGCCATCAAAATGGGAAGACCACTTGCATTTAGGCTGAATTTTGCCTACAGCTTCCTGTGCTCCATCAAAATGAGTCCATTTGAAGCACTCTATGGAAGGAAGTGTCGTACTCCTTTAAGTTGGAGCCAACCTGAAAGATCAACGAGTATTGGGGCTAGATACTTTACGAAATGGAAAGGATTGTCAAACAAATAAAAAGAAATATCAAGTGGTGATCGACGGAAAGAAACTATGTTGATAAAAGAGGGTGCATAGGCGACAAAGTGGGTGATCATATTGTACCTGCTTATTAAACCCAAAAGAGCACGCTTTATCTTGGAAGTTGTGCTAAATTGGCTCCCCAAATGTTTGTGGGCCTTTTGAAGTATTAGAAAGGGTGGGACCGGTGGCTTATAAGCTGGCCCTACCGCTCATGTTAAAGTTCCATAATGTGTTTCATGTTTCATTATTAAAAATATATGTATACATGATGCTTCTCACATTGTTTATTGGAATGTGATACGAGGTGGAACCGAGAAGGGGAGTTCTTGCGAGCTTCAAATATTGGGCTTGAGAAGAAATTGAATTGAGAAATCAAAAAATAGCTAGAGTAAAGGTGTTGTGGAAGCATTTCTTCTTTGAAGAAGCTACATGGGAAAGAGAAGGCTGAGATGATGGAAAAATATCCATATCTATTTTCCAAAATGAACTCTAGTAGTTAGTTGTCAACACCAGAGGACGGTGTTGTTTTCGGTGGGGGAATATATGGCCACCCTAGTTTATGTTTTTCTTTCCTTCAACCTTTGAACTTTAATCCAAAGAGTGGACTGATGGATAAGTATTGTGTGGATGTAATAAATTTTTAATTGTGGAAAATAAATAAAATAATTAAATTGCATATTGACCAAATGAGAATTATGAGATCACTTGCCAAATCCATGAGGTATGGAAAGAGGCTAAGACTTTCCCAAAAATCTTTTGAAATCCTTGAAGTATTCTAATTAAAATTTGGAAAAATCTAGTTTTCCCCAATGAGGTGGAGAATAGTTGGAAAGAGGTAAAAGTTAGGAAAAGTAAGCGACTTTAAAGTCCTAAATAAGGGAATCCTTGGCAAACGGGGAAGAAAAGCATCCTGCCGATGCAGGTGAAATTAAACTGAGCTTTGAAGAACATAAGGAGAAACGTATTCTCAAACAAATGGGGGTTGGTACGTTCTTGAGAAATCAGAAGCTCGGGGGTGAATTACGGGAACAAAGAAAATCTAAGGTTGGGAGGATTGGTCAATGCATAATTGGTATGCTTATAAGATTTTTATGAATGGTTAAAAGAGTTGTTGGAATGTTAATGCGTAGCATCTTGTAGCTAATATTTTACTTAAGTTAAAAATTTACGGTCACTTTTCTAAACCAACATCTACATTGAAATCAACACATCCAATGCGAAAAGCGAGTCAAATAGTACTAGAAATCACCACCTACATTGAAATCCAATGCATCTAGTGCAAGTAATCAAATATCATTAGAAATAGATATCTACACTAAAATCGATGAATCTAGTGAAGAAAATAATCAAATAGGATTAGAAATCACCATCTCCACTTAAATCAATCCATCTAGTGCAAGAAATATTCTTCCCTCTCTCCACCCACCCATCCATATCTATATTCCCCTCCATCTCTTCTTTTTTGTCTCTCTATCTCACCCCCCTAAACACACATGCTCTTGCACTCCATATCTATCAATATCTTTGTCATTCCTCCCTCTCCCCATCTCTCTCTTCTTCCTCTCCTCACATTCCATGTATATCTCTCCTTCCCCTTCTCTCCCTCCCCACGCACTAATATATTTATTTCCTCCTTATCCTCTCTCCCTCTCTCTCCATCTTCCTTATCGCTCTCTCTCTCTCTCTTTCTCTCTCTCCACCTTTATCTCTCTATGTCTTTCTTCTTACCTCCCTCTCTCTCCCCAAGTCCATCTCTCTTTCCCTCCCTCTCTCTACTCTCTCACATCCTCTCTCTTCCTCTCTCTTCCCATCTCTCTCTCTCTCTCCTCCCTCTCTCCTCCAACTACATTACTATATTCCTCCCTCTCTCCTTCTCTCCCCCCTTTTCTCCATACATCCTACTTTGTCTCTTTATCTCACCCCTAAACACATACACACTCTCTCTCCATCTCTCTCCCTTGCCACTACCTCTCTCTCTCTCCACCTTCTCTCTCTCTCTATATTTCTACTTCCCTCCCCCCTCCCCCCCTCCAAATTCATCTCTCTATCCCTCACTCTCTCATGTCCTCTCTTTGGTGCTTCCTATCTCTCCCTTTCTCTCTTACTTCCCTCTCTCTTTCGCCATCTCTCTCTCCCTTTGTCTCTTACCCCCCTCTCTCTTCGCCATCTTGTCTCCTCTAATCTATCACTATCTCCCTCCTTCTCCTTCTCTCTCTCCCCCCTCCATATTTGTGTCTCCCTCTCTCGCTCTTCATTCCTCCTCTCCCCTTTCCTTTAGTTTATCTCCATCTCTCCTTGTCAATCTCCCTATATCTCCATCTCTATATCTAGAGTTAATATATATCATGATACATTATAATTATATATATATATATATATATATATATATATATATATATTATAATATAATAAATTAATATTATCTTATCCCGAAAGTTATTATATTTAATAATATTAATATTATAATATATTAATATGAGTATTATTATTATTATTATTATTATTATTATTATTATTATTATTATTATTATTATATTAGGGTTAATAATATTAATTTTTTTTTTTGCATGGTATTAATAATAATCTAGTCCATGGTATTTGGACCATAGACTTCACTTAAATAAAACCTATTTTTTAGTGTTCGTAAATATAAAGCAGATTATGGAGTAAATATGAAAAGGAGTTTATTTACTTATATATATATTTTATTTATATTTTTATTTATTTACGATACGTCTTTTATTTACTTTGGTATTTGGCCCATAGGCTTGTTATATAATTATATTTTTATTTATAATCATATTTGATATATTTTTATCTATTTAGCTTACATCTTTATACCTCTTTTATATTTATTTATTTACCATACCATTTTATAGATTTTTTTTTATTTATTTACTTACCATTCTTCTTATAAATATGGTATTTAGCCCATAGTATTTACTCCATGGTATTTGTCCCTTAGGCTTCATCTAAATAAAACCTGATTTTGAGTTTTTTTTTAAATATAAAAAGGTTATAGGAGTAAATATATAAAAAGTTTTTATTTATTTACCATACATCTAGCTTATATATATTTTTATTTATTTACCATAGCTTTGGAGTACCTATAAAAATAGGTTTATTTATTTACCATACCTACGGTTTATTTTAGATTTTTATTTATTTAAATTTTGAAATATTGCAATTTTGATGGGGAAATATTTATATTTTAAAGATTTTAGTTTATCCATAAAACATTGGTTTTATTTTTAAAGATTCATTTTATATCTTATTCAAAAATATAAAAATTTTGAATTTTGATTGTTTGTGTTGAATTAACTATTTTTCTTTGATTTAGGAAATGGTATTGAATTTAGTAAGAGTAAAGATGTTTAAAATTTTAATTTGGAAATTCAATGTGGTAATTTTTGTTGAAGGTAAAATTTGTGATCCATACAAATTCACGTATATAATAAAGAAATTATTAAAAAGACAATAAATTGGTAATAATGAACAATTTAGCTAAAGAGACAAACCATATTTTCCAAGATTGTTTGATTGCACATCAATCACATCAATCATGGATACAAAAGAATTAGTTACAAAAGATTATAAAAATTAAAATGTAACTTTGTGATTTTTTTTTGCAACTCAACCCGTGAAAATCATTATACTAAACTTGATCTTAAAATTACAATCCAATTTATAAAACCATTTACAAGTGCAGCAACACTAATTTATACACGTTTGAATTATTTATGCCTATTAATTGATATTAAATAATATATTAAATAAGCGAACCCTTTAATTTTAAAATACTAAAATTATTAGATGTTAAATGAATCCTACTAATTTCCTTTACATTATCATGAGTATTGACCCTTCTAAACCCTAAAATTAGGTTGACTAAAATGTACATTAATTGAGTCCAAATGATATAGAGTATAGAATATGGATAAACTCTCAGTCAACTTAATCCCATAATTGCATGGAATTTTCATTCTTATGAATTGTAATACTTTGTTGATTTTAGTTATTAGTGAGGTAATATGCTAACACAAAGAATCGAATTTACCTTATTAATAATGGATGGATGAATGAAGTCCTTTAGTAGGAGTTGGTTAATCGTAAGGAAAATATTAATATGGAATCGAAATCATCACGAATTAGTATTGATAGTGCATATTGGTACATTGGAGACTGACTTCAAGTTTTTGGTACAATGAAGTGAACATAAAAAAATAATAAAAGCTTAAAAAAATTATAACCACATTGATTGGCTATAGTCACACTATTGAGCAAGTTATACACTTAGAAAGATTTTAAACGCATATTTTTTTTGGTTGATCATTCCATAAATAAAAGAGAAAACTACTTTAGGTTGCATTGTATAAATTAACTTTTTTTTACCAATTGTAGAAATTAACTTGTTTTTACCATTATGATTGAGTTTGCCATACTGTAATATGTGACATCATCTTGTCATTGCCTCATCCGGTGTCATGCTAAAATTTTGTGTTAATGTCGAATAGAGGTTTAAGTCTATAATACATTATTCAAATGGAAAATCTATGGTTATAAAATGAAAATTAAAATATAAATGTATCTCGGAAGATATAGTACTTGAAGTTAAATCAAGTTAAATTGATGGCACTATCATCATAATGTTTAATAATAATAAAGATAGAGTAAAAATAATATTTTATTTAATAATAAAAATATAATTTTATGTTAAATTTATATAAATAAAATAAAATAATTACGCGCGATAAGTATAATAACTATTAATCGCTTCATTAGTGATTATACTAGTGTCTTTATAGATGGTCTAGATTGAAAATGCCGGTATATTCTCGTCGTCGCCACTCAAATCAATGAATGAAATTAAAATCCATAACCTCCTTGCATGTATAAATCAAGTGTTTAAACCCTACTTAAATTTTATTTTGTACCAAATGATCATTAAAAAATTATTGTTCCTCTTATTTATCTCACGTATGAGAGTATGAGGGATTAAGAAGCGAAGTAAGGACACGTTTCGGGTGAGAAAGTTCTATCGTCGAAGCCACATGGCATGTGGTTAGCTTAACGTTTAGGGTTTAATCATGGGATTTGTATGGAGGCGGCCATCTTTGCAAACAACAAGAAATATCGATATCCATCCATCTTCCAATGGGAGTAGTGTACCACGCGAATTCTTTAATGGCCATTATCTTCACCCGGTGCCATGCGCTCAAAATCAGCGAGAGGGTATCGCCTGGCTTGAGGCTTGTTACGGGAAGGTGACCGGAGAGCGTTGCCCAAAATGTTTCAACGGTGGTTCCATGGAGTTGTTCCACCTATCGCTGTGATGGTTGGCATCGTAACGCTCAATTTATTTCGGACCATAAGGCCACGGTTTAAATGACGTGCAATTTGGACGTAGAGAACCGGAATCATGTTGGTTGGATCGAAGTAGAAATCCTTCGAGGAGCTTCATGGATGTGAAACATGTAAAGAGTAGCAAGCTTTCGAATACACATGCGTTGTTTTTATTCACGCGGACTGTAGTTTATTCACTTTGTATTGAAATACACATGCGGCGCACTGCAATGTTGGACACTCAAGTGTCCGATCAAAACTCTCTTCTTTTGGTACCAAGCGACGAAGTTGCGCTGGTGGTGATGCATATAAAATCTTTCCCAATTGAATCAAATGTATACATAAATGAAACTGGAGATTTTAAAGTAGGTTGTATTTTTTTAACCTCACTCTCCGAAGAGATGTTAATTCTTGTGTCGTTGTTTTCATTAGCGTTTGGTTTCATTTCGAATGTAGCGAGCATTTTGTTATGTTATTGCCGCTCGCGGATGTCTTACATAGTTGAACTTTGGTTTATGGGTTTTCCTAGTGGTGTGGTGTTATTATGACACAGTCTTCAAATTCCAACATATAGCATTAGTCTACTTTTAGGTAGATATTTTAAAGTGGCAGTATTTTTTACCTCACTCTCCCGGAAGAATGTTCATTCTTGCGTCGTTGTTTTTCATTAGCGTTTGGTTTCATTTTCGAATGTAGCGAGCATTTTGTTATGTTATTGCCGCTCGTGGAAAGTTTTTACATATGGATTGAACTTTGGTTTATGGGTTTCCTAGTGGTGTGGTCAGCCCTCTTGCGGCAGTGAGTCTTCAAATTCCAACGTATAGCATTAGTCTACTTTTAAGTAGACATTTTAAAGTAGGCTTGTATTGTTTTAACCTCACTCTCAGGAAAGAGATGTTCATTCTTTTAATCTTTTTTTTTTTTTCATTAGCGTTTGGTTTCATTTCGAATGTAGCGAGCATTTTGTTATGTTATTGCCGTTCGCGGAAGTTTTACATAGTAACTTATCTACTATAATAATTTTAGTAGTATAAATTATTTCAACACGGTGGGGACAAAATAATTTTGGTAAGATAAATTATTTCAACACAATGAAGACAATTGTTATTTGGGTTTGGGATTGAGTAACTTATTTATCATAATAATTTTGGTATATGTAATTTTTTAAAATATATAATTTTCTCCTAATAGTGTGACCATATCTAATCGATTATTACCATTTTTTTTTCACTTCTATTTTTTTTATATATTCATTCCATTATAAATGATTAATGGCACAGTCTCAACTGTACATTATTGTATGACTTGGATTCCATATCAATGTTTTTCTTATCATACCAACTCTACTAAATTATTAATTAATAGACATCGTTCATATATCCATTATTAATAAGGTCAATTGGATTCCATGTTAACATACTAAACAAACTAATAACTAAAATCAAACTAATAACTAAAATCAACAAGGTATTACTATTCATAAGGTTGAAAAGCCTATAGTCATGATTTAAAATTGACTAGGTCTATCCATGGCCTATATATATATCAATTTGGACCAAGTTTGGGTGTATCAATTTGGACCAAGTAGGTTCACATTCTTGTCAATCTGATTTTATGATTGGAAAATTCAATTACTTTCAATGATAATGTCTAAAGGAAATTAATAGGCACATGATTAATTTTAAAGCATTCAATAATTCAACATGTATAAATGTATTTTAGGATTGGAAGGTTCAATTACCTTCCCGATATTGTCTGAGGCCAATTAATAGGGATAACTCATTTATAACATTCAATAATTAATGAGATATTAATAGGGATGACTTAGGATTTAATTCAAAGTCAACGACGTGTCGGGTTTTCCCTTTAGTATGGAGAACTGGCAACTAATATAAAGGATGAGAACACGGCATATGTAATGTGATTTAACAATAAAATGCGCATAGGATTTTTGATTGAAAAGAACGAGATAATGGATCCACGGTTCGGAAAATGGATAATATACTGGTCATTAAAAATTAAGGATCTTACGTGATAAAAGGATATTTTATTTTTATTATTTAACAATAACATGTGCATAGGATTTTGATTGAAAAGAATAGATAATGGATGACGGAGTTCAGAAAATGGATAATATATCTAGTGATTAAGAATTAAGGATCGAGGATTTTTCTTTTTTATTTTTATTTGGTTGAAAATTTTTTTTAATAGAAAAATTATATAATTTTTAGTTTTATTTTATAAATAAATTAAAAATAAGATAAATTATATAGGAAGAAATTGGTTTAATTGCTTGATTTAAAAATAATGTAATAGTATTTAATTCGATTTAATTTACTTATACCATAGTTTAATGTAATATAACATTCAAATTATATATCTTAGTATAGATCTATTTTAATTTTTGGATTTATCATGGGTTAAGAGGATCAAACATTTAGAGGTATAAAATTTTTCTCAAATTTTGATCTCCTCCTGAGTAATATAAGTGTTTAATATGTCATATGTCAATTTGTGATTGACAATGGAAGGAAATACATATATTTTTCATACTAAACAACATACTATTGAAATGTTTTAACTTGGCTTATATATCAAGGTAATAGTACGTGCAAACTTTTCCTCAAATATTGATTTCATGATTCCTCTTAGTTTGATAGATTTGGGCTTAACTAAATTTACAATGATATTCTTCTTATTTCAATTTATAGTGATTCTTAATATATCATGTGTCGATTCAATATTAAGAAATAAATGTATTACGGATCTTCTTGGAAGTAGAAGACAACTATGGATAGAATAAAAAGTGAGATTGATATAAAATTGGAAACATTGAAATGTTCATTTATTTATTAATATTATTTTTAAATGTTATATGTCAACTCCATGTTGAACAAGCAATAAATACATTTTTCTCATATTAAGTTTTAAGGTCTTTTCCATATAAGACCATTTGGGGTGGAGTGCATAAAAATAAAAGAAGTTGAAAAAAATGAAATATAAAGATTATTGACCATTTTTCTCTTTCTTTGTCTAGTTAGTAATGAATCAACAAGATAAAAATACACTATTATAAATTTTTTTGCATAAGTACAAGAATATATCACTAATCAAAGTGTATAAGTGATTATGTATTTGTTAGGCTCAAATCAATGTGAGAAATGATTAGCAAGAACAATATGTCAAATAAACAATGCTAGAATCATACATTGAATAACAATAAATTGTTATAATAAACCAATTATAATAACCAATCCAAATTGAAGAGATAAGTCATAATTCTCAAATTATTTAATTATACATTACTCATTGACTAAAAAAAAAAGTTACAAAAAAAATTTATAACTAAATCATAGTAACTATTATAGTAAACTTGATCTCATAAAGAATATAACTAGTACAACCAAAATAAAAATATTAATGTGCCCAAAGCTTCATAAAGATAACAAAATAAGTATTGCAAAAAAAAAATTATAGCAACATGAAAAATGTTTTAACAATTCACACAATGTTATAGGTCGAAAAAAAAGGAAAAAAAGGAATTACACATTTTATTGTAAGATGGACCATTTTGCTAAATAAAATTTTCTTATATATGATGACGATGACGATGACGATGATGATGGTTAACGTCCCATGAGACCAATCTTTAGACCTAAAGAAAAGAGTTATTTAATTTGATTTATTATAATTGCAAAAATCTCAAATCCCTAGGAAATTGGTGGACAGGTAGTCACCTAAAAGGAACTTATCATGGAAGAACTTATTAAAATTGGAATAAGCTCAAATCCTTAGGAAATTGGTGAGTGAGTAGCTAAATGACGGGAAATATAGTAAACATATCTTTGACATATTCTTTTGAGAATCAATTTAGGTCATCAATTAAAAAAAATCTTCATCCACTTTAAATTGAATAAAAAACCTTCCATAATACGATAATGCAAACTCTCTCGTTATTAGCAATTTCTATGAAGAAAAAAAAAAGTTTGAACTTTGAAAATTGTTCCAAGACGTGCCATAAAGACTAATTTGTGACCATGGTTAAAATATTATTAAATTGGGTCATTTTAGTCCATTTTTTAATATAAATATTATTATATTTCAATAAAATAAATTTATATTGATATTTAAAATAATAGTAAATTTAAAAAAATATCACATTTTATATTCAAATTGGATAAATAAAATAGAATAGTATTATTATAAATAACGTTTATGAAAACAACATAAAAACATAGATTTGTACATGTACACTTCCTCATACCCATTAGGAAAGTGTATATGCTGCCCTATCTCATAATGTCATCCCCGTCCAACGAAACTTATTATTGAAGGGGAATAGATACAAAAGAGTATGCTATAATCTGAGTTTCAACATTCTTTAAGCTGTCAAAATCTCATGCTACAGCACTTTAAAAGAAAATCATCAGCCAAAATTTGATAGAAATTTATAAAAATCAAAGTTAAATTTTCAGGAAAAAAAAATGCAGTTTAAATTTAGAAATAGATAAAGCCCCTGTTCCATACAGAGTATAGTACAACTCTACTCGCATAGAAATTTCCCCCATTTTCCAATTTAACTTTAAATTTTCCCTAATTCAAACTTCACTTCTAACTTCTATCTGACATTGAAATTTCTTCCTTATTCCAACTCTCCTCGGGCTTCTGAGACTGCTGGAGCTCATCAGGATATGTTTCAGGTGCAGAAGAAATGACACCGTCGCAATAACACAAGCACAAATACTTCCAGTGTTAATCAAGAACTTGCCTCGAAGACTTTTAATCTAAATTCAGAATTAAGTCGCCCATTTTTTGGACCAAACTTAGGTTTCAAAGCACAGTTTTACTCACACTATATCTGCATTCGGAAATACCCAAACCAAAATATCTTACTTTTCCCATTGTGTTGAAAGTATGATTGAGGAACTCCCCCTTGGGTCTGTAAATTATTTGTAAAAAATATTTTGTTTTCACAATTCAACCAACTAAAAAACACTTTGGCTGCTTTGGTTGTATTTACTTAAGCATGTAGCAATTATCTTCTGCGAAGCTTCTTATTTTCTGTGAGAATTATGATTGAGTTTGTAGCCCTTTAACATGTGAAATCGTCACGTCAATGGCATAAATAGAAGTTTGCCTTACAAATTTTTGGTTCATCCTCAAATAAAGGTTCAAGTGTATAATGCATAACGAAATCGAAGAATGTACGTTAGTAAGAACTGAATTAAAATATGAATGTATCAGGATCATAATTTTCAATTAAAATTAAGGTATTATCATCTTAACATTCAATAATAATAAATTATATTATACTAAATTTATATTAAAAATAAATATTATATTTAAAACGATATGTGATGTAAAATGTGTAGTTAAAATTATTATATTTAAAAAGTTCGAGATTCCAATAACAAAAGTGGATATCCCTCCTTTGTCTAACAAAACTTATTATTACAGAGGAGCCCATACAAAATGCTACTATAATCTGAGTTGCAAACTACTTTTTAAAAATTTTGTCAAAAATCTTGTGCTATAGAAATTTAAATAAATCATCTAATTAAAATTGTGATAGAAATTTTTAAGCAACTTAGTTAATTTCAGAAATGGATAAAACCCCTGTTTCACATTAGGATACTACTTAGGTGGAATTTTCCCTGTTCATCTTAACTTTATCTAAAAATGGAAACTTCCCCATTTCCATTTTTGAAGAAATTAAATTTCTTCTTTATTCCAACTCTATCTTAAAATTTCTGACCATTTCTCATCGAATATGAATCGAAGAAATGAAATATTTGTTGAGATTTCTTAAATTAATTTTGGAAAAAAATCTCTCATAGATATGAAACCTTGATAGGATTTGTTGCTAAATTGACTCCATCTAATCACGATGTGGAGTTATTGCATCCTATTTTGTTGTGAGTGAATTTAAGATTCGGTTTCTACTCCCGACTATAAAATATAAGCCCGTAGAGGAAAATGAGCATGAGGGATGTAGGTGAGTGGAAGAGATGTGCGGATGAAAAACTGCTATTGTATTTCTCTTTTTTCTTTGAATGAGATTTCCGTCCCTGCATTTTGGTGGATGTAGCCTAGATTGGTTAGGTGAACCACGTTAAATCTTTGTGTCTTTATGTTTGTTTATCTTGTGTGTGATTATTTAGTTTCCGTTGTGAATTGTTTCTCCCTCTGATCGGTATCGGAGCTTACGTTGTTGAGGCGAGGTACGTGCGTTGAGTCTGCGTGTGACGAGAGGAGGCCGAGAGGCGGGTACGCGCTGCGTGTGAGTGGCGTATTCTCTCCTGGTAAGCACGTTGTAATTTGTGCTTTTGGTTTAGGATGTATGCTTGTGGTGAAATTGCCATGCGAAATCGGAGACGTGATAAAGCTATTCCATTAAAAGAGAAGGCTGCGTGGAGTAGGCGGTGAGCCGGATCGAGCTTGCGTGGATCGGAGAAACGCGATGTGTTTGCCGATGCGGCGGGTCGTCGTTGTTCATAGCCGTGCGGCGCCGAGTTGGAGCACCGGTGTTGAGGGGGCCGAGTTCATCGTGTGTGTGACGCGGTGTGAGCATTGAAAGTTGTTGGTGTGCATGGAATATTGGGCGGCGTGTGCAGTGAAAGGTCGAGGTTCAAAAGTCGAAGTACGATTGTCGTGGTTGCATAAACCCTTTGTGTTAGCATAAATACACGGTGTCGTGGGTTGTATCTACGATTATTGTGTCATTCCCAGCATTACGGGATGTGTGTGCGGTGGGATGGTAGTTTCCCATAAGACGCGTAAATCCGAGAGCGTTTGGGCGAGCGTTGAGCTGGTGGTCAGCGCACGCTAACCGTTTATTAGTTATAGTCTTGAGTGAGTTTATCGTTGGCTTTGTGAACGGTGAAATTTTGCGTTAACCTTTACCATGTGCGGTGGACTATGAGCACGACATCGTTGAACAATGAATTCAATTTTAAAATCGATTTATTGTTTTATATGCCATTCTTTAAAATCGATTTGTATTGAAGTATTAATGAAATTGTGTCTTGCAATCGATGTGTATTAGTACATCGATTTGAATGGTTAAAAAAAAAAAAAAATCGATTATGGTTGCATATTTAAAAAAAAAAAAATCGATTATTGTAGTAATACCGCATATTAGTATGCCATTATTAAGGGCCTAAGGCATTCTTTTTTATCAAGGGCATTTTTCATTGGCGAAGGGCATTTTTTAATCAAAATTAATTCCTTTTGAAATTGGATATTTTTTTACCCAAGCTACTAAAAATGTAAAAACTCAAAGTGCTCGATTTGAGATCGAGAAGTTGAATGGGAAAAACAACTTTGAGATCTAGAAAGTGAAGATGCACGATTTACTCGTACAACAAGGCGTGGCGAAGGCGCTTTTGAATAAGCCTGGCCTTCCTTTGTAATCGTGAATACAGATGACATGGATAACGAACGCGAGCAACATTCGATTGTGTTTGGCGGTGTTTTTGTTTAACATCGTGTCCAAGAAAACTCGCGCTATTTGGTTTGTGGAAAAAGCTTACAAAGTTGTACATGACAAAATCCTTAACGAATAGGATTCTCTGAAGAGATAGTTGTACAACTTGCGCATGAAGGAAGAATTACATCAATTACTAATCATTTGAATACCTTTAATACTCTCTTGGTGCGATTAGAAAGTATAAGTAAAATTTGATAAATAAAGTTGTAGCTTTATTATGCTCGTGGCCCGAGTCATGGGATCATTTTGTTACTTCTATAAGTATTAGTTCATCGAAACCCTTGGGTGAGTGATGTTGTTGGAGCTTTTTTATCTAAAGAAACAAAGGAAAAGGTCAAATTCAGAAACCTCTATAGAAGCAATGATGGTCGAGAGGTCGTTCTAAAGAAAGACGCGCTTGATATAGCGAGAACAACTCGCGGTCAAAATCGAAAGGGAAGAAAAGTAGGTAAAGTGCTAGTTTTGTGGCAAATCGGGACATTTTGAAGAAGGGTTGTTGGAAGAGACATAAAACATCCAAAGGGAGACTCTTCGTAAGAAAAAAAAACAAACACAACAAATACGGATTCGGCATCCGTTTAGTCCTCAGGTGATGAAGTGTTATCGGCTAGTTTGTCTAATCATGATCAACATTGGTTGTTAGATTAGAAGTGCGTCCAAATCCCGTAATACCTCATAGAGAGTGGTTTAAATATTATAAAATCAATCAGTGGAGTGTTTACATGGGAAATGATGTCTCGTGTAATATTTGTGGGAATTGGAAGCATCCGGATTAAAATGTTTCGTGGGAGAAATAAAATATTAACTAATGTAAGACACGTGCCTGAACTCAGAAAAAAACCTCATTTCACTAGAATTACTAGACACAAATGGATATAAAACCTTTATTCAAGGTGGAGTAATAAAAGTTTATAAAATACATTACTATGTGTCAAAGAAGGTTGGAAATATTTTTTCGGTTAGAAGGAAAAGCAGTCGGACCATGCTTCTATAGTATCTAAAACGAGTAATTCTATTCGATACATGGCATCAAAGGGTTGGGCCATGAGCGAAGAGGATTAAAAATTTTATGATCGTAAGTTACTTACAATTTTAAAATATTCTAAGTTAGATTTTTCCAAACATTGTCTATATGGGAAGCAAAGAAAGCGAAGTTTAAAGTAGGCTTTCCTTCAAGGGAATCCTTGATTATATCCATTTTGATGTACGGTCCATCTCCTACGATCTCATATGGAGGATCGTCATATTTTGTATCTTTTATTAATGATTTATCTAGAAAAGTGTGAAGTCTATATGATAAAGAAGAAGTCGATGTATTCCACGAGTTTTCAAGCAAATTCAAACATTAGTTGAAAACATCTTGGAAGAACATTAAATGTTTAAGAGCTGACAATGGTGGTGAGTTTACTTCAAAGGAATTTGATAGTGTGCTAAGAAGGCGGGATCAAAAGGCATAGAACTATTGTATATACTCACTTTGACAAAATGGAGTTCTTTGAACGCATGAACGGGACTCTCTTAGAGAGCGAGTACTTAGTAACGTTAATTTGCGAAGAATTGTGAATAGCGGTTCCAAGCACATATTTGATAAATCAATCACCATCAAGCTATGATAGGATGCAAAATTTCGTCAAGAGGTATAGAAGAGTCCTCCCTTGTGATTATTCATGAATGTTTTTGGTTGTGATGCATATGCTCTAGTTAAAACATCATTGTTATAATTAGATCCTAAATCAAAAAGATATATCTTTCTTTATGATACGAGTTGTGGGATCCTACTACTCACAATATCATCATTAACGAGAAGATGTTAAATTCGATGAATCTTCACTCGATAATCCGGATGAAGATAATAAATTAGAACGGGAAAATGTACCTAAGATTCAACATATTCAGTTTGAAACCAGTTCAAATACTGATGATAGTGCGAATCATGAACAAGTTTGGTCTGGAGGATATTAAACATGTTTAGATACGAGATCATGAATAAGTTCCTACGGATAATAATCGACAAATTGTGGAAGAACTAGAAACATCTTTAAGGAGGTCCACGAGAATCGGACATCCTCCTAAAAGGTATGATGATTATGTTACTTCGGTTGCTTTAACCGCTAATGATGATGAACCTTTATGCTATCGGGAAGTTATAGAATGTTCTATAACGGTAATAAGTGGAAAAGAGGCATGAAGGATGAGATGAAGGCATTAGACAAGAATGCCACATGGGATCTAGTGGAACTTCCTAAAGACATAAAAATTGTGGGATGTAAATGAGTTTACAAATTGAAAAGGGGCGTTGTTGATGCGAGAGAGAACGGTACAAGCGAGGTTTGGTCGCAAAGGTTTTTCTCGGAAAACGAGATGACTTTCATGAGATATTTTTCACCAGAGTTGTAAAAAATTGTTTCAATTCGGATTGTATTAGCATTAGTTGCTTTACTTGATTTAAATTACAGTAAGTAGATGTTAAAACTACATTTTTACATGGAGATTTAGATGAGGGGATTTACATGGAACAAGCTTGGAAGGGCTTGTTCAAAATCGCAACAAAATTTGTCTGCGGACTCGAAATCATTGTATGGTACGGCAGTCGCCTGCGACAGTAGTACAAGAAATTTGATTCTTTCATGATGAGTCAAAATTATAAGAAGTAAATATGATCATTGTGTTTACTAGAAGCGAGTAATGGCATGTTCATTATCTTAGTGTTGTATTTTGACGATATGCTTTTAGAAAGGCAAAATCATAACGAGAGATCAACGGGTTAAAAAGAAATTTGGAGATGGCTAGGACATTTGATATGAAAGATCTAGGAGCAACAACACATATTTTGGGCATGGAGATTTTCGGAAACTGGGCTTGATGGTAAGTTGTGGCTATCGCAAAACTCTTGAGTTTGAGTATGAAAAATGTAGGCTTGTTTCGATCCCTTTGCTTGTTGCTTTCTAAGTGCCTTAATCCTAACACAAATGAAAGAATATATGTCTCGAATTCCATATGCCAATGTAGTAGGTTGTTTGATGTATGTGATGGTTTGTACACGACCGGATGGCTACCGACACAATTGGGTTTGTCGGTATATGGAAAATCCGGGGGAAAAAGAACAGGTTTGGTCATCGATGAAATGGGTGCTTCAATATGCGAGAGGCACAAGTGATTGCTTTGTATCACTTATAACGAAGTAGTGAATTTGTTTACGGATATGTTGATTTTGATTTTGCACGTGATTTGGATAAGAGAAGGTCAACTTCGGGATATGTTTTTACTCTTACACATATCGAGTGAAGATTATCCTTTTGGTAGGATCTGCGTAGAACTTAACAGTATTATTAAAGACAACTAAAAAAAATCAACTTGAAAGTAGGTGATTTATATTGGATTCAACTCTTATACTATGAAAACACTACTTTTTCGCCTCTCGCATCAAACAGGACACCTACAAAACTTCTTGCTCTCAAAAACCAGTAAAAAGGAAAACAAAATCTAAGGCTTAGAAGCCAAGCAATCTTCCTCCTATAGAGAAAAAAAACTCCAAAGAAGACTCAATGAATCAAATGATAAAATGTTGTCTTCAAATGAAGATCATAAAGAAAGTAAAGAGAATACTTGAAGAAAGTAGAGAGAATGTTTAGCACTTCTCACAAGAATAAACAGTACTACTACTTCATTGGACCCTGAGTATCAATTTCCTCATATTCTGAAAAGGGCACAATAGCAGCCTGTAAGACAATCCTTTACCAGCAGAAAATGAGGCAATAACAACCTGTAAGGAAATTAGAGCTGGATACTTTTTCGCTAAATAAATGGATAGAAGTAGTAAAAAAAAAAAATCCCAAAACCAACCCAAAGCTAAATTAATTTTTTATTTTTTATTTGATCTCAGTTTCTATGTGAAAACATGCATACAGGTGGTGGGTACTGAGTATTGTAAACTCCATTTAAACTCTTTTTGAATAATGGAATTCTACCCAGAATGTTTACAAAAAATACCCCACTGCCATGGCGGCGACTGCAATAATATGAGAGCACATTCCATACAATTTATATTGTCGGTCAAAACGAATATAAGGTCGGTCACTGGGGCTAACAGGATTAGTTGGATTTATGTGCAAAGTCATGGTGGTGTACATTTCTTTCAGACCATAGGGTCACTGTATAATATCACTCTCCGCCACAGCCATTTAGACCCCGAAGATATTTGGTTTCTCCATTGCGTATGGAAGAGCGAGGAAAGCAGAAGTAAAGGATGAGAACGTGGCAAACCGCAAATGTAATGCGATATAACAATAAAATGTGCATAGGATTTTGATTGAAAAGAACAGAGGATAGGCCACAATTCATATGGATAATAGATATGGTGATTAAGGATTAAGCATCTTACGTGATAAAGAGGATTTTGATATTGACTAATGTTGTGTTGTTTTTTATGTTTTGTTGTTTTTTTAATAATAAAAAAATTGATTTTGTTTCAATATAAATAAATAAATGGAGATAAAGTTGAAAAAAAGAGATATATAAAGATTTTTTTTTTATTAATTTAGAAAATTAAATTTAAGATAATATAAAGTTTATTATTGGAAGAAATTGGCATAATTGTTGGGTGTAAATGTAAGATAATAAGAGAATTAATTTAATCACTTAAGTTTGTTAATTTAATGTAGCTAAATATAAATTATATATTTTTATTAGTGTAAATTTATTTTAACTTTGGGATTCATTTTGAATTAGAAGAGATCAAAAATTGTGATTGAACCTTTAATTTATGCATTGTTATGCATTGATTATATAAATGGTGGAAGAAAGTATTCACTTGAGACATTTGGAAAGTTTTTATCCATGATTTTTTATTTATATGTCACAATTCTTCTCAAATTTATGTCTTAAAACGTTCACTTTACAACATCCAATGCAATTACTAATGTAATAAAAATAATAAACCTTTTTAGAATAATTGAACTTGCGATAACCAAAATTTTTCAAGGTAACTCAACTTGGATTACCTATGTAAATAAAATATTGTAGGAAAAAGTTTTCAAATTCCCGTGAATTTACCGAGCATACGAGTGCGTGAGTGAACACGAAACTACTTACCGATTCCATATATATTGTAAAATTCACTCTCATACCTATTCTCAGCTTGTGGTTCCATATATATAGTTAAATTCACTCTCATACCTATTCTCAGCGTGTGGTGTATTTGGTTTAAAACTTTCGAATTATATATTTTCATTTTTTAAATAATTTCCATACAAGTAAAACTTATCTTTATCTGTATAATATGATATGACGATCTCTTATTAGTTTCTTCACTTTTTGCTAGCGAGTCTGAATCACTAAAGGACCGGACTAACAAGAGATCCTGAAAGCGGTCTACTACAAGATATCTAGTCTTTTCTTATGGAGCTGTGACCTTTTCAAGCCAGTTCAAGTGAGTCTGAACAACACATTACGCATGATCAGGGATTTGTTCGTAGAATGCTGGGATCTTTTTATAGAATGCATATTATCTCACAAGCTCAACACTCGTTTTTGTTTATGTCATTAGTCTTAACTGGTGGCATTATGGTCCGATTATTTTCATGGTTGCAACAATATTTTTTCAACTCTTAATATCTGTTTATGTTTTCAAATTTTGTTTATGTATTGAGAAATAACATTGTTGGATTGTGTTTCAGTTTTGAATACTCACAGCTATATGCGAAGCAGTTCACTCTGTCTATTAGACAGGGAAACTCAGTTAGAATGATGTTGTAACCTATCCTCTCTGGAAGAGTCTCTCCAAAGCTTAAATATGATGGTTGATATGTACTATTTATTTATATAATAAAAAAACTAAAACTTATTTTAACCTCTTAGAAGGTAGAAAACTCAATCATGATTGTTACAGCCTATAAATTGAGAAGGCTATGAAACTCAATCATGATTATTATAACCCAAACAATTTTCACGATGGACCACCACTTAATGCTTAATTAAATGTCACTTTATGCTTCGTTTAAAGAATTTGATAAATATGTTGTGTTGCACTTGAAAATGGTTTCTTAAGCTTGGCTTTTTTTATTTAAGTTAGCTGTAGTCTAACTAGATTGCTTTTTCGCTTTGAAAATTATGGAAATTCTAGTAAGATTTTAAGAAAATTTGGTGTGGATTTTTGTAAATCCACGTTATAACTATCAAATTTTAATATTTTGGGTACCCTAGAGGTTTTTGATGGTGCTGAATCTATTTTCACCATTAAAATCATGGTTTTTATTATAAAATTTCTAAAAAAAAATTGGCTCGGATTCCAACCAATTTTAACCGTTAGAACAATTCCTCCTTCTCGTTAGACAACTCCTTTAAGTTATAATTTTTTTAATATTTTAATATAATTATTTATTATAACTTAAGATTGATATACAATTAAATAATATTAAGAATTATAATTTTTTTTTATCGTTGTAATAAATTTATTATAATAATTTATTGTTCATTTAATGCATTGATCTTACACCTGATTGTTTAGATACATATATTATTTTAGTTGATGATTTATGAAATTGATTTGAGTCCAATAAAAATGATAATATATTTGATCTAAAAAGCACTTAGTCCTTTTTGTATTTTTATTAGTAATATAATGTTTAATTTATATAAAATTGAGTATTTATGACTATTACTATTTTGTGATGTTAATTTATTATTAACTAGGCACTAAAAAGGAAAATGATCAATAATTTTTATATTTTATTTTTTTTAACTTCGTTTATTTTTATATACTAATTTAAATGGTCCAAAAAATATACAAAAAAAAAATTCAGTCATCACCTAAAGTTTAATATGAGAAAGATGTGTTATTATTGTTTGCTCAACATGGAATTGACACATAACATTTTAAAAAGCTATTAATATCAATTGAAAATTTCAATGTTGCCAATTTTATATCAACTTCACTTCTTATTCTATCCATAGTTACTTTCTACTTCCAAGTATAAAGGAGATGTGTAATACATTTACTTTTTAATATGGAGTTGACACTTGATATATTAATGTAACACCCCTAGTTTCTATGTTTTTCAAGTTAGGCACTTGAACATAAATCCAAAGGGGAGTGGACCCAAATGGAGAATTATTGTGTGGATTTAATTAAATATTAATGAAAAATAAAAAGGAATATTTATGTCTGCACTATTACCAGATGAGATTTGGACATCCCAAGCCTGATCCATGAGGTTATGGAAAAAGGTTAAGACATTTCCCAAAAACCTTTCAAAAAGCCTTAAAAGGAATTATTTCTAATTTAGATTTTTGAAGAAAAATCTAAATTTCTCAATGATGAGGAAAGTAGTTGGGAAGAGGTAAGAAGCTGGAAAAGCATAAAGCAGCTTTAAAATCCCTAAATGAGCGAAGCCTAGGCAAATAGGAATAAAAGCATCCTGAAATTCTGGACGCAGAATTGGAAATAGGCTTTGGGGAGAGCATAGCTTAAATAAGCTACTCCAGAACAGATTGAGGGGGTCTGTTCTTGGAGAAGATCTAGAACAAGGGTGAGTTATTGAGACAGAAGAACTCTAAGGTTGGGAGGACTAGTCATAGGTGACTAGTATGTACATTTATTTTATAAAATTTTATTAAAGATGATATTATGAAATGGTGCAAAATTTTATAGCTACAAGTAGAAATTAATGTTTTTAAAATTTTATTATTCCTTCCATTTAACAAATCTCATTTGGATAAATAAATCTCTAAAATTTGTATAGTTGTAGGAATAGAATTTATGGTAAAGTTATCAACCAAAATCTCTAAACAAGGAATGGTCTAAATCTGGAGATACATATATTATTCCCATAATTCAGGTTAATTTTTATAATATAAATCTACTGCTAGAATGTATAGTTACATGGATAGAAGCATATATAGAAATTTTTCTAATTTCTATTAAGACTAGAATTTAATGAATCTGCATTATTAAGATGTGTATAATCATGTAGAAAGAATAAAAATTCAATTATATTTGGTACATCAGAATTCAGATCCTATATTTCCATGAACTTAGTAACAACAATAAACTGTACTCTATCGCAACAATATACTTATCGAACAATTTAAATTCTAATATGAACAAAATAGATTTCTATGCTATTGTGAACAATCTAAATGCCATATTAGAAAGATAGAGGTAATTGATATATCTATATGGGAACAATAGATGTCCCTGATATATTTATAGTAAATAAAAGTTATGCTCTCTACTTAACAATTTTATGGATAATTAAAACAAAACGCTGTGTATTAAAAATTATTAGATCGAATTGTAGATGGTCTTGTGAGAATTAAAAGAAGACTTCGGTATTCGTAAACCTTATCAAAGTGTCCAGTATGAAAATCCTCTATTTTCTGGGTAAAATACACATTTAAGTTACTATTGAGTTTAAATTTAACTAGATGTAGGTTAAATAATGCAGGTCAGATTGACAGTAAATCCAGAAATATTAAAACAATCTGTATACTAGATATATAATTTAAAAAGGAGATGCACAATACACTTTAGGTTCAAATATATTGTAGTACAGACACACATAGTGAAATAAAAGTTACATTATTGATCAGCTGTGGGAGTGTAACAGGAGTATACATTTCCGTACACATTATAAAAATCATTAATGTCTTTTTTTATCTTTGTATATATATATACATATTAACTGGAAAATGAAACTTATACAAGTAGGAAGTATTTTAAAAATATGTGGATAACTGCGAGAGTATGAAGAGATGGGAACAGAAATATAAGGAAAAATAAGATGACATATTGGAAAATTTTATACCAATATCAGTCTTCATTTTAATAGTTATAAAACCCACATCTACAGAAAAAATCGAATTTATTTGGCAGACTCAGATCATAATATGATCAAAAATTATCATAGAATTATTAGTGAAAAACGAAATGAGTAGGTATTGACAATATACAATCCGGGAAACTAAAATCAATTTTTTGTATAATACTGAAAAAAAAATCCATTTGCAAAAATATATAATTGTCAAATAAAATCGACAGTAAAGTGCTTAGGACCTTGAAGGCAAGTCTAAAACGAAATAAAAGGAAAACAACTAGTCTAATTTCAGTTAGGGATGGTTACCCCAGGTATCAAGTGAAAAATTATACAAGAATAACCATGAAATTATTCAATGAGATAAATAGAAATGTCTCTGAGTTTCATAAATGCCATCGTAGAGATACCACGAATCTCTGGTATATAAACAAAAATCATTGAACGTTACTGACCTGGAGAAAATTTTTATATTAATATATGGGTATTGCAGAAGCTTAACCGCGTCAAAAATCAAAAATATTGAACGAACTCTTGCCTGTAGACAACAAAGGTATATAAAATTAAAACCGAGTTAAAATAACAAAACAAGAAAGAATTTTAATTCCATTCGAAACCATAAAGGACTTCTGAAAAGAAATTATATATCGACCTTCCTACGCAACAAGATTGGAAAGTTCGATTCAACCAGGTCGTACTCTAGTAACGAAGAGTGAAACTAATAGCAAACAAATAAACGACTTGAAAGGGGATAGAGAAATATGGGTACCTGTGAGGAACGAAATTCTACCATGAAAAATCTCCCTCGCTACAACGACACCAGAAGCCAAAACAAAACCACCGATGTAAAATGTATTAAAGTCTGAACTATATAAATATATGAATCAATCTGTCAGTCTCTAGATTTAACAACCTACAGACATATGAAAATAAATCGATAATTATGCTAGTCGAACGAATATTACCGAGAGAAAATGTGGGAAAACTCTTAAGATGCGAACACATTGAAAGGTTGAGATAAATATGCTTACGTTTAAAACCCATGCGTGAGTCAAACGGCCTTTCGACGCCATGATATTTGCAGAGGAGGATAGGCGTTGAAGTTAGAGAACAATGAAGAGGGAAATAATACTATTCCGGAAAATTCCACGGTTAAAAACTCAAAAATCTCAAAACCCTAACAAAGTATAACCCTACACTTGTCTAAATCTTGAGTAACTGCTGGGGTTCAAGGCGTAAGGTAGAGTCTGAGACGTTAGGTTAAACCTAACCACAGCTAGAATGTACTGAAGATCAAATCGTATAATCGTTTTTAAATATTCCAATACGAAAATTTAATAAACCGGATCCCATACGATGGACCTCTCACATCAATAGAGATAAACAAAACCAAATCACACACAATGCTACAATTTCAATGCAAAGCATTCAATGTCATGGTACTCAAAGCCACGAGCCAATTGAGGGTTATAAATGAAGGATTTGTTGCACTACATAAGGAGTTAAGTGTTGGCCACGTAAAGTAGAGTAGTAGAGAGGAATTCGAGGCATTATATCCATGATTTGAAGTATTACTATCATGAAATTATACCTCAACATGATTCGTTGAGACTTATATGTAATGTAACAAGGTATTGTAAAAGAGTTTTATAAAGGTTATAAAATTTAAATAAGGGTATTATAATGGTACTCAAAACGACCAACAAGAAAAAAAAAGATAATTGATTGTAAGATAAGAATTTCCCAAGTAATATGAATTATATTGAGCAACGGCAAGTAGGAATGCAATAGCGGAAGTGGATGTAGAAAGTTACCATAAATACCAAACAAAAGTATATGAAAAAAAAAATTGTGTAAGCAAGAGATATCACAAATGGTATCAAAGCAATAGTTGAAACACTAGGCAACTTATGTGCTCACACCGAAAAGTTATGATGTTGTTATGAATTTTAAATTTTACCAATGTTGGTTTACTGTATATTTAACAGTACTAAGGGATATAGCTACGAACCATGATTGAAGAGGACAAGTGGTATGTGGATCTTAGTGGAGGAGAAAACATGCCAGATCCAAATGCTCCATGGAAAGTGATGTTGCTTCGAATGTGACGAGGAATGGTATAGCTTGAAAGCCACAATGACAGGGTAGCATATAGAAAATCAAAGCAAGGTTAAAACACTGGAAAAAATATGTAACCACCCAAAAATTGTATGCTGCTGTATGAAATTTAAATTTTACTAATGAAATTTTTTTTTTATAGAAACAGTACCGCAATATAGACCTACGAATGATGACTGATAAGAAGGGGTTATTTTTCACCAGTGAGAAGCAAGACAAACTTGTTTCATACTTACTCATATACCAATCTTAGTAGTAGTAAAGTTAAGGTAACGATTGAATATGAGTTCGCCTTCTACTATAATAATGATCAGTTTATAAGTGTCAAAAAATTTAATTGAATATTAATGGTTAACAGAAAGTGGGAAAATCATAAGATATTACAAAAGTAAATGTAAGCCTTTTCCAATTAAGGCTAAATACAACAAAGAAAATTAGTTTTCAGACCTGCATAGGTGAGAAATTGAAGTTAGAAATTGATGTCGTGTATTAAGAAGTAATCGGGGGTATCGAAAACTGATAGTGAGATTACCTGGAAGTAGAAAAAATTAAAAGAACATCGGAATCCTGAGAATTTTAAAGAATAAACATGACTTTGAAATTTAATTTCATACCTCATAGAGCGATGCAAATCATATGCTCGGATAATAGACCATTATAAAAGAAGAAAAACAAAGTAAAGAAGTTGTATACAAATGTGTAACAAAAGCTCATAAACCATTTAAATGAAAATTAATAAAATTATGCTAACGTTGTTAGACTGTATTACCTTGGGTTTGGATGAAAGAAATTTGTAACTGATATGGGTTAAAAGATTTTCTGAGAAAATGATAATAGAACTATTATCAGACGAAATTTCAAGTGGAACGAAATTAAAAATAGTAATACGATATGTTTTTCATAAATCCATAGGAGAAAAGTAGTACCTACGGTCTTGTTAACCAAAGCTATGATACAAACATAATGAAATAGCTCGAACCTGAGAAAGGCCAAGTCCCAATCCCAAATCTCTAACTCGAGATGCAGCGTTTATTATGGGGTAGGAGCATAAATTCAAATACAATCAGATAAAATCAAAAAAGAAATGAAAAGTTGGGTTAGAATCCATCGGCCTTTAATTATTTAGAAGAAAGTGCAAACCATGAATAGAAGACATGGTTAAAATAAAGTATGGGGAAACAGAGAAAAAAAGAATCTCTATCTGCATTAGAGACCAGGTCTATATCAGCATGTACTGAAAATTTCTATCCTAATTGGAAAAGAAAAAAAAATATTCGTAATATCACCAGTGGCATACTGGGGAATAATTGGAAATATATAATAATGAATATATCATAGTGAAATAACTGATAGTTACAGTGGAGCATTTCAATCTAGGAAAGATTGAAAAATAAGCTATACAGTTATGGGGTATATTAACATATCCTCTTTTATGTGTAATGAAAGGATAGTAGTTGAAGCAAAAGCAGTAATTATAATTGAAGCAATGCAAAAATTTCATTTTTAATTAAATCATGTATGTAAGTTAGAAGTATCAGAAATTTGGATGGAAAAATATGCCTATATATATATATATATATATATATATATATATATATATATATATATAGTCGGAAAAATAAACCATCAGAATGAATACTATAAATACAATCAGAGGGATTATTGAACTTATAACTTATGGAAGAAGAAGTTTTAACTTCTAATGAACCAGTCAAGCATACCAATATAATTTTGGAAGTGTAAAATCAAGTTCTACATCCATTAAGGATGAGAAATGAATGTACAATGGGAATGCAGTGTAGGCGGGGAAGAAAATTAAGTGATTGATATATACACATACAAAATTTTGTATGTAGAAGAATTGTAAGTAAAGAAACTACATTGGGTGCACTATCAAATAAAAAGTCCTAAATTATGGGTACTCAAACCCATAAAATTTTGCTGTTATAAAATTTAATTTCCCTGATTATTAAAATTGTGGATAGTATAATAGCGTTACATCTGACAGCTGCAAACCTAGAGAAAGGAGGTTGAGTTGTCTTTGGATTTTGGGTGTGAAGGAAAACCATTAGATCAACATGTGTGGAGGAAACCCATTAGGTCAAAACTTTGTCACAATTTTTTTTAAAGCTAGTGGATAAAGTTGAGGAAAATTGTCTTCAACTGAGTAGGAAAAAAAAAAAAAATGAGTGGTGTAGGGTGGAAGAACCACAAACCTTTCAAAGTTCCAAGAATGGAATAATGAAACATAAAGTTGTATATAGCTGCATATAAAAAATTCCCGAACCAAGGAGGGTAAGAGGATAGTTATGGATGAAATTCCAGAATTAGTTCCAAATAAGGAAGTTAGTTAACCTAGTGTTATATGAAAAATTGGTGGGAGTTAAAATAGAAGTCATAAGAAGTACTACTAATTTAAAATCTATGCAATCTATGTAAGACTAAGTAAATTCTGGTCATGTTGGTTCAAAGGGGAGATAGAACCTCAAAGAAAAGCAGAAAGTGCTGAAAAAAGAAAAAAAAACAAAAATTGGAATTGAATTTTTAGGACAATTGGTCCTGTTTTACCAGTCAAATAAATCATAATATAAAGAAGTGGGATATAAATGGGTATAAGCCTAGAGGGGCAGTAGTAAAGCTCAAGAAGAGTAAAATTTGTTGCATTATGGATATATCTCCTTTGTAATCCAAGAAAAAAGAAAAAAAGTGTTGAGATGGTTGGAATATCTCAACAATTTGAGTAATGCTCAAGTAATAAGGTATTAAATTACCTTTACAAATTTCTAAAGAAATGTCTCAAATGAGAAAGAACTTACTAGAGAATATATATATATATATACAATCTTTATTCAAACAGAGAGAGGATTCGAGTTAAGTTCAAGAAAATGAACCTTAGTATCAGACAAAGATCTGATATACTATGAATAATTCAGAAAAGAAATAGTAAGCTGATGGAAAAAGGGAATGGAATCATAGACCTTAATAATGAGCCTGGTTATTACAAATTAAATTGACTGGCTAACAAAAGAAAACAATGCGAAAGTACTGGTAGTACAGCTATGAACTGAGAAAGGGTGAGTATAACCCTCCATATGACAATTTATTTTTTTTCATTCATAAATACTAATGGAAAGTTGTAAATTTGTTTAGCCAAGTGTGTAACAGAAAATTTTCCACTTCGGAAAGAAGGAGAAAATGGTGAAAATAAGTGCAGATAAATCACTTGGAAAATCAAGAAAAGCTGAACTAGACTAAGTTTGCGAGAAAAGAATTTTACCGAAAGATAAGGAATGGTAAGTAGTTAAGCAAAAAGAGCACTAAAACTACTATCAACTTGAAAAATTTGGGCTAACAACTGAATTTATTGGAATGATTAAAGTTCAGAATGTATTTGTGATTATCAATATATGTATATGATATTACTTACATAAATTGGTATGAATTGTGGACAGAGAGAAAGTGGAAAAAAGGGTTTGTCCAGATAGCCTTCTTGCAATGATGTAGAAGGGAAAATCAAATTCTGAAAGATATGCCGACAAGAAGAGAGTTGGGTGATCAGGTCTATTGGTGTATTGAAACCAAAAATAACACTTTGCATACTGGTAGTTTTATAAAATCAGCTCCTTGATACGATGGACTCTTTGAAGTCCTAGAAAAGATGGGACCAGTGGCTTATAAACTGGCCTTACTCCTACATATTAAAGTTCATGATGTGTTTCATGTCTCTTTATTGAAAAAAAATATGTTCATGATGCTTTTCACATTGTTGATTGGAATGTGATCTAGGTGGAACCAGAAGGGGAGTTCCTTCCAGAACCGCTTCAAATGTTGGAGCAGGAAGAAATTGAATTGCGAAATCGAACAGTAGCTAGAGTAAAGGTGCGATGGAAGCACTTTACTGTTGAAGAATCTACATGGGAAAGAGAAGCTGATATGATGGAAAAATATCCATTTCTATTTTCAAAATAAACTCTAGTAGTTAGCTGTTAACACCGAGGACAGTGTTGGTTTTCAAAGGGGGAATATGTAACACCCCTAGTTTCCATGCTTTTTAAGTTAAACACTTGAACATAAATCCAAAGGGGAGTGGACCCCAATGGAGAATTATTGTGTGGATTTAATTAAATATTAATGAAAAATAAAAAGGAATATTTATGTGTGCACTATGACTAGATGAGATTTGGAGATCCCAAGCCTTATCCATGAGGTTATGGAAAAAGGTTAAGACTTCCCTAAAAACTTTTCAAAAAGCCTTGAAAGGAATTATTTCTAATTTAGATTTTTGAGGAAAAATCTAAATTCCCCAACGATGAGGAAAGTAGTTGGGAATAGGTAAAAAGCTGGAAAAGCAGAAAGCAGCTTTAAAGTCCCTAAATAAGAGAAGCCTAGACAAATAGGAATAAAATCATCATGAAATTATGGATGTAGAATTGGAAACAGACTTTGGGGAGAGCATAGATTAAATAAGCTACTCCAGAACAGATTGAGGGGGTCTGTTCTTGGAGAAGATCTCAGCTCGGGGGTGAGTTATGGAGACAGAAGAAATCTAAGGTTGGGAGGACTGGTCATAGGTGACTGGTATGTACATTTATTTTATAAAATTTTATTAAAGATGATATTATAAAATGGTGCAAAATTTTATAGCTGCAAGTAGAAATTAATGTTTTTAAAATTGTATTATTCGTTCTATTTAACAGATTTCATTTGGAGAAATAAATCTCTAAAATCTGTATAGTTGTAGGAATATAATTTATGGTAAAGTTATCAACCAAAATCTCTAAACCAGAGAAGGGTCTATATCTGGAGATACATTTTTATTCCCATAATTCAGATTAATTTTTATAATCTAAATCTACTGCTAGAATGTACAGTTACATGGATAGAAGCATATATAGAAATTTTGCTAATTTCTATTAAGACTAGAATTTAATGAATCTGCATTATTAAGCTGTGTATAATCATGTAGAATGAATAAAAATTAAATTATATTTGGTACCTCAGGATTCAAACCCTATAGTTCTGTGAACTTAGCAACAACAATAAACTTTACTGTATTGCAACAATATACTTATCGAACAATCTAAATTCTAATATGAACCAAATAGATTTCTATGCTATTATGAACAATCTAAATGCCATATTAGAAAGATAGAGGTCATTGATATATCTATATGGGAACAATAGATGTCCCTGATATATCTATAGTAAATAAAATTTATGCTCTCTACTTAACAATTTTATGGATAATTAAAACGAAACGTTGTGTATTAAAAATTATTAGATGGAATTTTAGATGGTCCTGTCAGAATTAAAAGAAGACTTCGATATTCGTAAACCTTATCAAGGTGTCTAGTATGAAAATCCTCTATTTTCTGGGTAAAATACACATTTATGTGACTATTGAGTTTAAATTTAACTAGATATATAATTGGAAAAGGAGATGCACAATACACTTTAGGTTCAAATGTATTGTAGTACAGACACACACAGTGAAATAAAAGTTACATTATTGATCAATTGTGGGAATTTAACAGGAGTATACATTTCCGTACACATTATAAAAATCATTAATGTCTTTTTTATCTGTGTATATATATATATTAACTGGAAACTAAAACTTATACAAGTAGGAAGTATTTTAAAAATATGTGGATAACCGAGAGAGTATGAAGAGATGGGAACAGAAATATAAGGAAAAATAGACTGACGTATTGGAAAATTCTATACCAATATCAGTCTTCATTTTAATAGTTATAAAACCCACATCTACAGAAAAACTTGAATTTATTTG
Organism: Pinus albicaulis; assembly: GCA_034641835.2. Lineage (NCBI taxonomy): Eukaryota > Viridiplantae > Streptophyta > Pinopsida > Pinales > Pinaceae > Pinus > Pinus albicaulis. Next base: position 109,752 of record JAXQQM020083128.1, read on the forward strand.
GCAGACTCAGATCATAATATGATCGAAAATTATCATAGAATTATTAGTGAAAAACGAAATGAGTAGGTATTGACAATATACAATCCGGGAAACTAAAATCAATTTGTTGTATAATACTGAAAAAAAAAAAAATCCATTTGCAAAAATGTATAATTGTCGAATAAAATCGACAGTAAAGTGCTCAGGACCTCGAAGGTAAGTCTAAAATGAAATAAAAGGAAAACAACTAGTCTAATTTCAGTTAGGAATGGTTATCCTAGGTATCAAGTGAAAAATTATACAAGAATAACCACGAAATTGTTCAATGAGATAAATAGAAACGTCTCTGAGTTTCATAAATGCCATCATAGAGATACCACGAATCTCTGGTATATAAACAAAAATCATTGAGCATTACCGGCCTGGAGTAAAAGTTTATATTAATATATGGGTATTGCAGAAGTTTAATCGCGTTAAAAATCAAAAATATTGAACCAAATTTTGCCTGTAGACAACAAAGGTATATAAAATTAAAACCGAGTTAAAATAACAAAACAAGAAAGAATTTTAATTCCATTCGAAACCATAGAGGACTTCTGAAAAGAAATTATATATCGACCTTCCTACGCAACAAGATTGGAAAGTTCGATTCAACCAGGTCATACTCCAGTAACGAAGAGTGAAACCAATAGTAAACAAATAAACAACTTGAAAGGGGACAGAGTAATATGGGTACCTGTGAGGAACGAAATTCTACCATGAAAAATCTCCCTCGCTACAATGACACCGGAAGCCAAAACAGAACCACCAATGTAGAATGTATTAAATTCCAAACTATATAAATATATGAATCGATCTCTCAGGCTCTAGATTTAACAACCTACAGACATATGAAAATAAATCGATAATTATGCAAGTCGAAAGAATATTACCGAGAGAAAATGTTGGAAAATTCTTTAGATGCGAACGCATTGAAAAGCTGAGATAAATCTTCTTACGGTTAAAACTCATGCGTGAGTCAAACGACCTTTCGACGCCATGAGAGTTACAGAGGAGGATAGGTGTTGAAGTTAGTGAACGATGAAGAGGGAAATAATACTATTCCGGAAAATTCCACAGTTAAAAACTCAGAAATCTCAAAACCCTAACAAAGCATAACCTTACACTTGTCCAAATCTTGAGTAACTGCTGGGGATCGAGGCGTAAAGCAGAGTCTGAGACGTTAGGTTAAACCTAACCATAGCTGGCATGTACTGAAGATCAAATCGTATAATCGTTTTTAAATATTCCAGTATGAAAATTTAATAAACCGGATCCTATACGATTGACCTCTCACATCAACAGAGATAAACAAAACCAAATCACACACAATGCTACAATTTCAACGCAAAGCATTCAATTTCATGGTACTCAAAGCCACGAGCCAATCGAGGGTTATAAATGGAGGATTCGTTGCACTATATAAGGAGTTAAGTGTTGGCCACGTAACCAGTAGAGTACTAGAGAGGAATTCTAGGCATTATATCCATGATTTGAAGTATTACTATCATGGGGGTATTCGGGTATTAGAATGGTACTCAAAACGACCAACACAAAAAACAAAAGATAATTGATTGTAAGATAAGAATTTCCCAAGTAATATGAATTATATTGAGCAACGACAAGTAGGAATGCAATAGCGGAAGTGGATGTAGAAAGTTACCATAAATACCAAACAAAAGTATATGAAAAAAAAAAATTGTGTAAGCGAGATACATTACAATTAATAATCACTATCAATCCTTATTAAGTTCAAATCTATTGAACTAGGAGGAATCAAAATTTGAGAAAAAGTTTGCACATGTGATCAATGGTTAAAACATTTCAATAGTGTGTTGCATAGTATCTGCAACAAGATATATAATTCCTTTAATTTTCAACAGGAAATTGATATATGACATATTTCACACTTGGAAGGGGATCAAAATTTGAAAAAAAAATTATCCTCTAAATATTTGATTCATCTTAACCCATAATAAATCCCAAACTTAAAATAGATCCACATTCAATCATTTTCATGATAAACTACATTAAACCATAATGATTAATTTGACTCTCTTGTTTTTACCTCAAATAATTAAACCAATTTCTTTCTATAATAAGCTTACCTTATTTTTAATTTATTGATCTAAATTGATAAAGCACCAAAAAATAAAAAATATAATAATTTTTATATATCTTATCTTTTCAAAAAAATAATAATGTTTAAATACATTTATATATTGAAAAAAACATCTTTAAATTTAAATTAAAAAGAAAAAAGAAAAATCAACATCCTCTTGATCGTGTAAGATCATTAATTCTTAATCAGCGGATATATTACCCATTTTCTGAAATGTGATACCTCATCTATTCTTTTCAATCAAAATCCTATGCACATTTTATTGTTAAATGGCTGCCAGGTTCTCATCTTTATTTGAGCTTTCCTTTTTTTTCAGAGAGAAAAAATTGTTGTGTATACAATACATATCATTTTACAGGTTTCTTTTAGTGGTTGTTTCATACACAATGGAGAAAGCCAATATTCCTGGGGATTTTATCCATTGGATTTTGAATCAAAATTTTAAATTGTTCTTGTGGAGAGTAATATTATAAAAAGTTGTCTTTAGTGACTTTATGAAGATTTTTTGTGGATTTTCCTGGTTTAATTTCTTTAAAATCTGGTAAGAATTTATTGAAAACAGAAATTTGATGGGTAACTTGCACAAGCGTGTCATAAGAAATTTTTAGGATATAATAAAAAAACTAATTTAAATAACAGAAATCAAAACTTTTATCTTAATTTTTTTCACCAAATTCATTCACGAGAAACTCCAAAAACATTAAAAACTACTCTATATCATAAAGTGACCCTATTGTTTGAAAGCAATGTAGACCATCATGACTTTGTACATAAAATCCAACTAATCTAGAGAGCCCCAGCGACTGATCTTAAACACATTCATTCATCTTCTCCTTGTAGCTGCCATGACACTCAGTTATTCACAACGGGCTCCCCATTTTCAATAACCTTCGCAAATTGTAAAGTTGGAAAATAAATTTTGCGCGTACGGACCAACAAACATCCACATGAAAATAACAGCGCTACATGGCTATAAATTAATCACGATAGACACATGGTTTTAAATAAAAGAGAATTGTACCGAGTGAAATATATTTCGCAGTAGGAGCCCAGAGAAATTTGAACATGCGAGGTCGATGATATTCTCAGTTAACCAACACGTCCCACTGGGGATATTCCGCGTTCAAGTTTGGCGTGTGTATAAATATATGTGAATGAGTGCTGAGAAGAGGTGAAAGAAAGATACTATGGTTTAGGTATTTCTGAAAACAGTTACAGAACCTCAACGTGAGTAAAACTGTCCTTTGAGACATAATTTTGGTCTGGAAATCAGTGATTTAATTTGAATTTTGTTTACCAATCTTCGATTTAATTTGAATTTAAATTTTGATGGGATGATTTCTTTAAATTGCTGGAACACAGGATTTTGACAGCTAAAAGGTAGTTTGCAACTCGGATTATTGCATTATTTTGTATCATTTCCTCTCTCTAATAAAAAGAGTTTTTGTTGGACAAGAAGTATATACTGTTGTTGGTATCTGGAACTTTTAATTTTTACATTTATTTTACAAACATTGTTTTGAATATAATTATTTTATTTTATTTATATAAATTTAGCATAAAATTATATTTTTATTATTAAATAAAAATAATATTTTTACTCTCTCTTTATTATTATTAAACATTATCATGATAATGCCAACAATTTAACTTGATTTAACTTGCTACTATATCTTGGGATACATTTATATTTTAATTTTCGGCTCTTATAACCATAGATTCTTCCATTTCTTGAATAATGTATTATAGACTTAAACCTCTATTTGACATTAACTAAAATTTTAGCATGACAAACTCTTTGATTCATGCTATTGACACGATGATGTCACATAGTACAAGGCTATAAAACTTTATGCTATTGACACGATGATGTCACATATTACAAGGCTACAAAACTCAATCATAATGGTAAAAACAAGTTAATTTCTACCATTGGTAAAAAAAGGTTAATTTATACAATGCAGCCAAAGTAGTTTTCTTAATTATTGAATGATCAACCAAAAAAAATTGAGACTCTCAAGTCTACTTTCAACACCATGGGGGACAATTGTTACTTGGGCATTGAGAAATTTATGTAACATAATAATTCTGGTATGCTTAAAATCCTTCTAAGTGTATAACTTGCCTTAATAGTGTGACTATAGCCAATCAATGGTTATATTTTTTTTTAAGCTTTTATTATTTTTTTATGTTCACTTCATTGTACCAAAACTTGAACTTGGTCTCCAATGTACCAATATGCACTATTAATACTAATCTGTGATGATTTCGATTCCATATTAATATTTGCCTTACTATTAACCAACTCTACTAGTGGACTTCATTCATTCCTCCGTTATTAATAAGGTAAATTCGATTCTTTGTGTTAGCATATCACCTCACTAATAACTAAAATCAACAAAGTATTACAATTCATAAGAATGAAAATTCCATGTAATCATGGGATTAAGTTGAGTAGGTTTATCCATATTCTATACTCTATATCATTTGGACTCAATTAATGTACATTCTAGTCAACCTGATTTTAGGCTTGGAAGGGTCAATTACCTTCCATTAAAATGTGTAAAGGAAATTGGTAGGATTCATTTAAAACATTCAATAATTTAAACATATCGAAATATGTATTTTAAGATTAAAGGGTTCAATTATCTTCAATGATAATGTTTAATGTCAATTAATAGGCATAAATAATTCAAACGTGTATAAATAATTTAAACATGTATAAATGTGTGTTCTTAGCACTTATGAAAGGTCTTATAAGTTGGATTGTACTCTTTGTGAGATCATGTTTAGTATAATGGTTGGTCTTATAAGTTGGATTGTACTCTTTGTGAGATCAAGTTTAGTATAATGGTTTTCACGGCTTGAGTTGCAAAAAAAATTCACAAAAGTTACATTCTAATTCCTATAATCTTTTGTAATTAATTCTTTTATATCCATGATTGATGTGATTGATGTGCAATTAAACAATCTTGGAAAATATGGTTTGTATCTTTAGGTAAATTGTTCATTATTACCAATTTATTGTGCCTAGAGCTCGATCTACGGTAAGTATGACCCCGATGTCAAGTATGTCAACCAAATCATTATTTATATAATTTGAATGCATAGTGAATTACATAACACCCCTAGTTTTATGTTTTCAAACTAGACATTTGAACTTCAGTCAAAAGGGGAGTGGACCCCAATGGATAATTATTGTGTGGATGTAATTAATCTTTTAATTATGAAAAGAAAAAAAAATAGTATGTATGTATATTTGAGATGAGAAAAATGAGATCATGCCTATTAATGTGAGGTGATGGAAAAGGAAAAAGACTTTCCCCAAAATCTTTCAAAAATCCTTGAAAGAAATTATTTCTAATTTAGATTTTTGAGGAAAAAAATCTAAAATTCCCCAATGAAGAGGAGTAGTTGGGAAGAGGTGAGAAAAAGGCTGGAAAAGGCTGAGTAAAAGCTTAAAGCAGCTTTAAAGAATCCCAAAATGGGAAGCCTAGGCTAAACAGGAATAAAGCATCCTGAAATTCTGGACGCAGAATTGGAAACAGGCTTTGGGGAAAGCATAGCTTAAATAAGCTACTCCAGAACAAATTGAGGTTAGTCTGTTCTTGGAGGATCTCTGCTCGGGGGTGAATCCTGGGAGATAAACAGGATTCTAAGGTTGGGAGGACTGGTCATAGTAGAGGTATGCATGCCTAATGTTGGAGATTTCTGTAAGTCCTTATTAAATATATCCCTGTTTTATGAATTGTGATGTTATGGTTCATTATGCAATTTGTGAATTGTTATGTTATGGTTCATTATGCAAATTCTGGATTGATTATTTGTTCAGTAACTCATGTAATTGTAAACTAAAGCTATTGATAGCAGAGGAAATTGGTTGGAGTATGGGAATGAGTTCCTTGTGGTAATGGAGTTAAATATGGTAGATCCTTTGAACAGCTAATCTCATGATTATGTATAGGTGTAGCTTGCTGTCTTTTAAAGGAATATTAAGTTGCTGTGTGTAAAGACAGAAAATGTTAACAAAACAGTAACCATGAATAGCAAGTACCAAACAACTAATATCATAACAATATTGATGGCACATAATTCCCTGTAACCAATAGCAGAAGGTAGGAAACAACAACCCTATGATAGCAGTATGGGATTCAGTGTGTCAGTTGTGTTACAAGGGAAAGAATTGTAGAACTAAGAATTTAAATTATTCTATTAAATGTATGTGTAAACATATGTAAGCAGAAGTTGAATCCTAACTAAGTACGAGGATCTAACACTAGGGAGTCTAAACTATACGGTTCGGTATCACTCCCTAGTTGATTGTGCCAAATGGATACGTGACTCCTAGTTTTCCCATGGAATAGTTGAATCTACACCAGAGTGTCAACATGTTGAATGTTGTAACAGTAAAATAAGGGGAAATCCTACTTGAACATCCATTGTGTGATAAAATTTTGTGTGAGGGAAGATTGTAAGCATATGTAAGAATACAATGAACATAGCATCTGTTTACCGTCCATATCAACTGCTGGGAAAGCAGTTGGAGCAATGGAGGTTAACTGAGTATAGATAGAGGTATGCGAGGGGGCATACATCTATACCTCGATGCTGCAACTTTAAAATGTTGAAAATTTTATAAGGCTTGCAACCTGGAAAGTTTGAGAAAATTCTTATATTCCCATGTCTACCTATAATTACTCAAAAGAAGTAAGTACCGGATAACCGTATGAATTTGAAAGGGATTCAATAAGTAGGTTTTGTTAGCTGGTGGAAAAAAAAAAAAAAAAAAAACCGAGTATATCTAAGTTATGATATATGGGTAAGAACCTGGGTCTGGGAGGCGTGACAAATGGTATCAGAGCCCAGGTTCAAAAATTGGGCAAGATATGTGCTCACAAAGAACTAGTAAATTGTTATAAATTTTATGAAAATTAAAATTATTACTTCAAGTATACAAATATCTTTGAATATACTATCAGGTATACATGTAACAGATGGTGATGAAGTAGAAACATTGATATGGGAAGAATATGAGGAGGCTCATATACCAGAATGGTTAAACCTATAATAGGTTTAAAACTGGAAACCGATATCTCTCAGAAAAATATATATAAATCTGTAAATTTACAATGACATGTAGCCATTGTTCTACTATCATCGTTATGTAAAAGAAAGTCAGGGTTCATAAAGTTAAGATATTGAAACCATCTTAATACAGTAGCAAAGATCGATGCTGCCTTACTGTGATGAAAAACAAGAGGGAAAACAGTAGTACCTAACTGATATATCATCTAGCTGGCTTTATTGAGCATCAGCACCTTCATAGGAATGTATCAAATTTTCTTCCATGATTTAACCTCACTAGAAATCTTTCAATTATGAGGGGAAGAATAGGACTTACAAAGAGAAAAAAAAAAACGAGTAACTCTGCCCTATAGAATTTTTCATAATATTTATAAAGGGGTAGCTTTCACTTCTAAAATTACCTACTTATAAGTATGTTAGAATAATTTTGTAATATAGTTGAAATAAGGAAATTTAAGACATTATCTTATGAATTTCATTATTCTTGAAATGAAGAAGTACTTCTACTTTAGTGTAGTATTCTAGCCTCCATAACATGTGTGGAATCTCTCAAAACTGAAATAAAAATTCCTATACACATGGAAATAAATATGTTAGCTCTGAATTTAATTGTGTTCAATGTATAATACTAATTGAACTACAAAATTTATATAAAATCATGTAATAAAAAAAATAGACTCTTATATTAAAACCGTGTCAAGAATTTATAACCATAGGTCTTTCTTGATAGAAGGAACGTGAGCTATACCTCTATATTCCTATGAATCATAGGTATAAAAATACATAGAAGCAAGATAAAAGGAGTTATAAAATACGATGCCTCTATATTAGTTCCTATGTGCAAAAGAAGAAGTTATAAAAGAAAAGAAGTTGTTAATACAAATCTATTTGTATTAAAACCGAAATATATATGTATATGATCTTTACGACTGTTTTACCAAAGGTGTAGTGAGGTTCATACATGTGTGTCAGAAATTAACAAAATATATCTATACTTATAAGGTACAATGGTTATTAAAGTATCTTGAATACACATGATATCTCTATACCCAATTGTGACCTTTGAAATAAAGATTGTAATAATATAAGTCCATTAAAGGTAAAAGCGCACCCCAAACAAAATGGTATGATAAAGTTAATTGCATGAAAATAAAAGGTTGTTGTTGAACCACGAGGTCGTAGGTTCAAAATCATGGAATATGCAAAAGTTAATTAACCTTGGAAGCGCCGAGAGAGCACGGCTCGTTCTACGGGGTAGTCCAATATATATACATATAACGAACATTATCAAATGTCATAAGAATTACAAGTGCGAATTATATATACCTGCATCCCATATGAAAACAAAGAAGCCCTTAAAAGCGATTATAACCTGGAACTCGAAAGGTAAATGCGGTAATTTCGGTAAAGAAGCGGGAGTAACGGAGTTGAGCTTCGGACTTTGAGTCTACAAAGAAATATACACAATTTTAAAGGAGAATGTGTAATAATGTTCCAACAAATCCAACTGAATGTACTACTTTATTACCAAGATTTTACATGCAATTAAATGTTGAGCTCTCCATGGGAGAGCGAAAATAAAATAAGAGTAAAAAAAAATCAAGGACGACATGGGGCCTTTTCTCTGTAAATTTGACCAAAACTCATTTAGAAATGAGTACTTCCAGCAAATAAAATTAGCTATGAAATTTGGGGCAAGCTACTTGAAAATTGCATGGAAGAGGAGGAGCACAATAGGAATATATAGGGAATATATAAATACGTTTACTATAGTAATATAACGGTTACCTTACCGATTAGACATGTTTACAATATATGCATTTAAGTGCGTAATCTTAATGTAAATTTGTTTACCTATTGTAAACTTAAATATGTCATTGTAAACTCCCGTTAACCTTGCTCGTAAATAGTTTTATATATTTATATAGGAACATATAGAACTGTTATATATATATTGTAATCAGGTATCAGTCCAAAGCACATGAAGCGTGTGGTACCTACCGAATCATAGCAAATAGAAGCAGGTGTTAGTGGTGTAATAGCAGTTTTCAAAATTGCAATACGTTACCGGTAATGAGCAGAGAATCTTGGGAATGTGAAGTCACATAGCGCCAAGTAGGCATGACCTCCACCAAAACCTAACCGTTACGGGACATGCCATAATAAATAGCGACAAAAACCCATAATAAAGTGGCCATAAATATAAAATAATTTACTTAAACCTAAATTTTGTAATGGCATCTGATAACTCTCTTTTCATCCTCGCTTCATTAATAAACTCAGATTTATATGAGTTCTGTAGGTGCGCTAATGCTGCTTCAGTTGAAAACAATCAGATACAACACAGTAATTGCATTAAATTGGTGAATTCGACGCACATAATGGAGGATTTAACTTTAACTGAAGTTGAAAGATCTAAGAGGTAATAAATGATTTAGTGTACATTATTTGGTGAGCTACATCGACACAGCAAACCATGAAAAAATAGTCGAAAAACACTTTCTACACAAGCGAAAACGCATATGACAATGCGGCAGCCTTTTGAAAGGACCTCATGCAAAGCTTAATTTCCTTGCCCCAACAGCCTCCGCAGCGGCCAGACGACCACCCACACTATCATAGTTCGGGCTCCTCTGCTTAAGGTGGCGGTGTGGACCTTGTAATGGAAGCTGTTGGGGACTGCGAGGGGGCTGGGAAATTAGTTTTGCCATGGGGCTCTTTTAAATTTTTAGCGGCATTGTCATATTTTTTCAGTTGTTTCCTCATTTGTGTCCATCTGCAGTTCTTGTTAGCCCGTCAGAACTGTATTTTTATGCAATAAAATAACTGTAAGTGATCCACGACATATTTGTTGTGTCAGCAATTAAACAAGTCGGATATGAGCGGGAAACTCAAAACGTGCTCCACGGAATGGAGAGCGAATGTTAGATTGCGTGCACTCCACGGGGGACTTGGTGAGAGCCACTGCGTGTGCTGAACCAACGAAAACAAAACAACAACGTGCGTTAGACGTGATAAGAAGGCGGGGAAGCAAACTTACTTTGGTAAGAAAACCTAGAAATAGGAAAAGCAACTGGAGCAAGGAGCAAATTGCTTAATGCGAAGAGAGGAAGCGCAAAACAATGTTTGAGAGAGAGATACAACCAGGTATGATCCTGGGCTGTGAAGGGATAAAATAAGAAGGCGAAAACCCTAGAATTGGAACCGGTACTCTGTCAACAGGCAGAGAGGGGATCGGCGCATTTAAACCTTCACACCCGTTTCCTTAAGAAATCCCACGGGGGATTTTGTTGAGTTACAGACGACAACGAGTCATGACTCTTGCCAAACGATTAATACTATTTTGTCTCCTCACAGTGTACCTTGCGCGTCATGGAAATTCTAAGAGGTATTGATGCACACCGCCAAGAATTACTTACCCGACGGCGTTTCCAGCCAGGCCGGTACGTGCCAAATGGCTGTCGGCATGGTTCCCATGGTGAAAAGCGGGTTCCTGTAACATGCGTGAGGAACACGCCATAAGAAATCAATCCCACAAAAAAAAAAAAAAGGAAACCCTAAACCTCGCATGAAACGTATCGAGAGTATCACGGTCACCTAAGTCCAACCGCGGTAACGTCTGCATTGAATTTTATCGTTTTACCGGCTCAGCATAGTCGTTCACCATCATTAGCATGATCACCCGCAAGTGGACGATATCAGTGTATTCTCGATATGGACGTATCGTGTAAGTTTTTCACTCATAATAATGATCTCCGCCAAATCCAATTATCATTTCATATTCGCCCTTAACTATATGTAGCGGTCCATCATAATAATAAAACCCAGCTATTCGCATTTCCACGGAATAAAATCATGAGATGTCATGTGATTTTTTTTAAGGTAAGAAACGGAGTCAACTTTACATCACGCGAGGGGTTAACCTCGTATAGGATGATATGACCCGATCAGGTAGGTGATTTACCACCTATATAAATAGTTATGAATATAGAGGTCGTGTATATAAATTTCTATAAAGTGTAACAAAGGTACTTAGATTTTGGTATGGGTAAAATCGTAAATGCCTATTTAATTATATATATAGATATATAATGCTATATACATGAATAAGCCTTTATATATAGGTTGGGTTTAACAAAGTTGTATTTTCGAATTCAATGTGTAAGATATCCATTATCCATATATATATATATAAATATATATATAGTGGTTTAATAAGGTGGCATTTAATAAAACCTTTATACATGTATTGGTTTTAACAAAGTTTCACTTTAGAGGTCTATGGGTAATATATATTAAAATGGCATTTTAAATTGATTTATTAAATTTCACTTTAGTTGAATTCAATATGTGAATGGGGGTGAACTTTGGTGTTGAGAATAAACCCTTATGGATCAAAGGTTATGCATAGAAGTATGCCAATTTTAAATTAGTCTATCAAATAATAACCATACGTGGGTTGGCATCTCTATACGTGTATTGTATATAGGGTTATATGTTGACACCTATGTGGCATATGGGTAATCGAAAGAAAATGATTCTTCATATGGGCCTTAAGAGAGGCATGGCATTTTATAACACATGGAAAATATTGAATGTTATAAAAGGGGATGGAAAATGAATTAATAACGTGGCACTTTATTGGTGTTTATTATATTGCACTTTAGGTGAAATTAATAAGTAAAGAGTGTGAACTTCGGTACTAAAAATCACCATAGGTGTAAATTATATTTAACTTAGAAACATAAAGTTGCTAAGTGGAACTGGAATACGTGGTCATAGAAAAAAAAAAAAAAAATTTGGTAGATATGACAAATATATGCTTAATCATCGTTTCTTGAAGTTTAAAATTTTGGGAGATTTGTTAATGATAAACAGAATTTCAAATGATAAATCGGTGGGGAAAATTGTTTGACGTTGATTGACAAAAAGGTTTCATATGTCCATAACGACTTCCTTAGACTATATTATAATCGTAGTTGAGGCGAACATTATATATCCCTTTAGTTCCTTGGTTGTAATTAAAGGATGGTTAAATGATTTTGTATCATAGAAGTTGAAAAGGGTAAGGTATTCCTTTTTTGTTAGATGGCTTTTAATTAAAGTAGACTTTAAAGCTTAATTTAAAAAGGGTGGAGTTTAAATTAAAGTTAAGATAGTAAAATAATTCTAGAAGAAGTGGATTTTATATATATGTATGGTGGATATATATATATACGGTGGATTCTATATATGTGGTGGATTATAGTTATATATATGGTAGATTTTATATATACATGGTGGAGTTTATGTTATAATGAGGATTATATATATATAGAGTGGTTCTATATATATATATATATGAAAAAGAGTGGAAGATTTCATGATATGAAATATCATGGTTCATATAACAAGGAGTTTATAAAGAAAATTTTATAAGTTTCACTCTATTTGAATATATATACAAGGTGGTGGAATTAAGCATAGATAATTTTGTGTGCAAAGATATATATCTATATGTAATTAAACTGGAAAAAAAATGGGAGTGTTAAGACAACTAAATTAGAATTTTATTAATATTCATTATAACAATAAGTTGATTAGAAGCATGAAAGGATAGATTAGAAGGAAAAAAAAGAGATAATATTGACATTGGAAAAAACTTCCAAGATGATTTAAGTCATGACTAGAGTATTTTGTGAGGAGCATATTTTAGTTCATGAAAAATAATGAAATGGTAAGCGTAAATACAAGTTATAAACACAGTGAAGTAATGGTTTAGTAATTGTGGACCATTTCATATTGAATAATGTAATGCAAATCCAATACATTGAGTTATGAATGAGTGAATGAAGGGATAACTCAAATTTTCCATGTGGGCTAGCTAGGGGAGAATTGAAAACCTATATAAACCGTGGAATTATTTCTAACGATTAGTGGAGTTCACATATAGATAAAAATTGGTGAATCTTCATTGGAAATTATACAGCATGGAAAAAAAAAAAGAGACAATTTTAGTAAATGTATAAATTATGGTGATTCCTTGAAAAAGGGGAAATTGTGTCAAATTTATTTTTGACATTATCAAGTAGTCATACTTGTGAATGTGATGAATGATAGTAATTACATGCCTTCATACTATAAAATTTTGTGGGTACTGGAGGTGCTGGAGGTACAGCTATGAATTGAGAAAGGGTAAGCATAACCATGCATATGATACAATTGGTTTCTTTCATTTATAAGTACTAACGAAAAGTGTAAAATTGTTTAGCCAAGTGTGTAACAGGAAAGTGTACACTCTGGAAACAAGGAGAAAAAAAAGGTGAAGATAAATCACCTAGAAAATCAAGAAAAACTAAACTGGACCAAGTTGCGTGAGGAAAGAATCTCACTGAAAAACAAGAAAGGATAAGTAGTGTACTAAAAGTGCACTAAACTATTATGAACCTGAACGGTTTGACCTATATACTGAATTTCTTAAGTTTATTGAAATGCAGAATGTTGTTGTGAATTATCAATTGTATGTATCTGACATTACTTACAGTTGTATGAATTGTGGATAGAGAAAACAGAATAAAAGATCTTCCAGACAGACTTCTTGCAAAGAAGTAGGAAGAAAACCAACTGCATAAAGCATCAGTAAATAGAGTGGAAGCAGAAGAGTACTCTGCTGGAAACTAATCAAAGATGAAGAAGAAATCTTTGTCAAAGTGGAAAAAAAAAATCAACGTTAAAGTGTAACACCAAGGAAGGTGTTGAAAAAGGGGGAAAACTAGCCTCCCCCTTGCATATTAAAATTTATGATGAATTTCATGTCTCCTTGTTGAAAAAATATAATTTTTGTACATGATGCTTCTCACATGATTGATTGGAATGTGGTCCAGGTGGAACCGATTTGGATGTGGTCCAGGTGGAACCAGAAGAAGAAATTCCTTCCAGAGTCGCTTCAAAGATGAAAGCGGGAAGAAATGGAAATTGTGAAATCAAACAGTAGCTAGAGTAAAGGTGCAGTGGAGCACTTTACTGCTGAAAAGCTAGATGGAACAGAGAAGCTAAGATGATGGAACAACGTTCATAATTATGTTCAAAATAAACTAAGTAGATAGTTGTCAACACCGAGGACGGTGTTTATTTTCAGAGGGGGAATATGTAACACCCCCAAGTTCTATGATTTTCAAATGAGACATTTGAACATAAATCCAAAGGGGAGTGGAACCCAATGGATAATTATTGTGTGGATGTGGTTAACTATTTATTTATGAAAAATAAATAAAATATTATGTATGCACTATGACCATATGAGAAAATGAGATCACATGCCTAATCCATGAGGTGATGGAAAAGGAAAAAGTCTTTCCCCAAAATCTTTCAAAAATCCTTGAAAGAAATTATTTCTAATTTAGATTTTTGAGGAAAAAATCTAAATTTCCCCAATGAAGAGGAGTAGTTGGGAAGAGGTGAGAAAAAGCTGGAAAAGCTGAGGAAAAGCTTAAAGAAGCTTTAAAGAGTCCCAAAATGGGAAGCCTAGGCTAAACAGGAATAAAGCATCCTGAAATTATGGACGCAGAATTGGAAACGGGCTTTGGGGAAAGCATAGCTTAAATAAGCTGCTCCAGAACAGATTGAGGTTAGTCTGTTCTTGGAGGATCTCTGCTTGGGGGTGAATCCTGGGAGATAAAGAGGATTCTAAGGTTGCGAGGACTGGTCATAGTAGAGGTATGCATGCCTAATGTTGGAGATTTCTGTAAGTCTGTATTAAATATATCCCTGTTTTATGAATTGTGATGTTATGGTTCATTATGCAATTTATGAATTGTTATGTTATGGTTCATTATGCAAATTTTAGATTGATTATTTGTTCAGTAACTCATTTAATTGTAAACTAAAGCTATTGATAGCAGAGGCAAATTGGTTGGAGTATGGGAATGAGTTCCTTGTAGTAATGGAGTTAAAGATGGTAGATCCTTTGAACAGCTAATCTCATGATTATGTATAGGTGTAGCTTGCTGTTTTTTTAAAGGAATATTAAATTGCTGTGTGTGAAGAAAGAAAATGTTAACAAACCAGTAACCATGAACAGCAAGTACCAAACAACTAAACCTATCATAACAATATTGATGGCACAGAATTCCCTGTAACCAATAACAAAAGGTAAGAACCCAACAACCCTGTGATAGCAGGATGGGGTTCATTGTGTCAGTTGTGTTACAAGGGAAAGAATTTTAGAACTAAGAATTTAAATTATTCTATTAAATGTACGTGTAAACATATGAAAGCAGAAGTTGAATCCTAACTAAGTAAGAGGATGTAACACTAGGGAGTCTAAACTATCCAGTTCAGTATCCTCCCCTATTTGATCAAGGCAAGAGGATCTGTGTCCTAGTTTTCCCATGGAATAGTTGAATCTGCACCAGAGTGTCAAACATGTTGAATGCTGGTAACAGTAGAATAAAGGGAAATCCTACTTGAACATCTATTGTGTGACAAAAGTTTAAGTGAGGGAGGATTGTAAGCATATGTAAAAATACAATGAACAGAGCATCGGTTTACCGTCCATCTAAACTGCTGGGGAAGTAGTTGGAGGAATGGAGGTTAACTGAGTATAGGTAGAGGTATGCGAGGATGCATACATCTATACCTCGATGCTGCAACTTTAAAATGTTGAAAATCTTATAAGGCTTGCAAACTGGAAAGTTTGAGAAATTCTTATATTCCCATGACTGTCTATAATTACTCAAAAGAAGTAAGTACCTGCGAATCGTGATGAAATTTGAAAGGATTCAATAAGTAGGTTTTGTTAGTCAAAGAAAAAAAAAAACCGAATATATCTAAGTAAAGATATATGGGTAAGAACTGGTCCTGGGAGGATGATATAAATTATTCCACCATTTAATAATTACTTTATGACATATGTGAATTTGAATGGATCATAAATTTACATTTAACAAAAGAAAATTACCACATTAAATTTCCAAATTAAGTAAAATTTAAACATCTTTACTCTTTACTAAAGTCAACACCATTTCCTAAATCAAAGGAAAGAGTTAATTTAACACAAACAATCAAAATCCAAAATATTTTAATATTTCTTTTAATTAAATATTTGTAAAATATATCCTTAAAAATAAAACCCATGTTGTATGAATAAATTAAAATCTTTAGAGATATAAATATTTCCCCATAAAAATTGCAATATTTCAAAATTTAAATAAATAAATATCTAAATAAACCAGAGGTATGGTAAATAAATAAAATGTATTTTTATACTTACTCCAGAGCTATGGTAAATAAATAAAAATATATATAAACTAGATGTATGGTAAATAAATAAAAGCTTCTTTTTATATTTATTCCATAGACTTTTTTATATTTAAAAAAACTCAAAAATGAGGTTTTATTTAGATGAAGCCTATGGGATAAATACCATGGGACAAATTAAGTTTGATACCATGGGGTAAAACCATGGGACAAATACCATATTTATAAAAGAAGTATGGTAAATAAATAAATACAAAAAAAGTACAAAAATATATGGTAAATATATAAATATAAAAGAGGTATAAAGAGGTAAGATAAATAAATAAAAATATATCAAATATGATTATAAATAAAAAAACTAATTATATAACAAGCCTATGGGCCAAATACCATAGTAAATAAAAGACGCATCATAAATAAATACAAATATAAATAAACCAGAGGTATGGTAAGTAAATAAAACCTCTTTTCATATTTACTCCATAATTTGCTTTATATTTACGAACATTCAAAAAATAGGTTTTATTTAGGCGAATTCTATGGTCCAAATACCATGGGCTAAATTATTATTAATACCATGCAGAAAAACATTATTAAACCTAATATAATATTAAAAGATTAATATTATTATTATTATTATTATTAAATCTAATAATCATATTAATATATTATAATTTTAATATTATTAAATTTAATAACTTTCAATTAATACAATATTAAATTTATTATATTATAATATATATATAAATGTATCATGATATATGTTAAATCTAGATATATATGGGAGGGAAGAACAAAGATATAGAGTGATAGAGGTGGAGATATAGGGAGATTGACAAGGGAGAGATGGAGATAAACTAAAGGAAAGGGGAGAGGAGGAATGAAGAGTGAGAGAGGGAGACACAAATATGGAGGGGGGAGAGAGATAAGGAGAGGGGGAGGGAGATAGTGATAGGATTAGAGGAGATAGTGATGGCAGAAGAGAGAGGGGGGTAAGAGATAAAGGGAGAGAGAGATGGCGGAAGAGAGAGATGGTGGAAGAGAGAGAAAGGGAGAGATAGGAAGGACCAAAGAGAGGACATAAGAGAGGGAGAGATAGGAAGGACCAGAGAGAGGACATGAGAGAGGGAGGGATAGAGAGATGAAGTTGGAGGGGGAGAGAGGGAGGGGAGAATAAATATATATAGAGAGAGAGAGGTAGTGGGAAGGGAGAGATGGAGAGAGAGTGTGTATGTTTGGGGGTGAGATAGAGAGACAAAGTAGGATGTATGGAGACAAGGGGGGAGAGAAGGAGAGAGGGAGGGTTATAGTAATTTAGTTGCAGGGAGAGAGGGGCGGGGAGAGAGAGAGAGAGAGAGAGAGAGAGATGGGGAAGAGAGAGGAAGAGAGAGGATGTGAGAGAGTATAGAGAGGGAGGGAAAGAGATATGTACTTGGGGGAGAGAGAGGGAGGTAAGAAGAAAGACATAGAGAGATAAAGGTGGAGAGAGAGAGAGAGAGTGAGTGATAAGGAAGATGGGCAGAGAGGGACAGAGGATAGAAGGAGGAAAGAGAGATATTAGCGGGGGAGAGGGAGAGAAGGGGGATATATAGATATAGATGGAAGGTGAGGAGAGGGAAGAAGAGGGAGATGGGGAGAGGGAGGGAGTGACAAAGAGATTGATAGATATGGAGTGCAAAAGCATGTGTGTTCAGGGGGGTGAGATAGAAAGACAAAAAAGAAGAGATGGAGGGGGATATAGATATGGATGGAGGGGGATATAGATATGGATGGAGGGGGGAGAGAGGGAAGAATATTTCTTGCACTAGATGGATTGATTTAAGTGGAGATGGTGATTTCTAATCCTATTTGATTATTTGCACTATATTCATTGATTTTAGTGTAGATATCTATTTCTAATGATATTTCATTACTTGCACTAGATGCATTGATTTCAATGTAGGTGGTGATTTCTAATACTATTTGATTGCTTGCACTGGATGTGTTTATTTCAATGTAGATGTTGGTTTATAATTATATTTGATTGCTTGCACTAGATGCATTGATTTCAATGTAGATGATTTATAATCTTATTTGATTATTTACACTAAATGCATTGATTTCAGGTTATTTTCTAATCTTATTTGATTATTTGCATTAAATGCATTGATTTCAGTATAGGTGGCGATTTCCAATACTATTTGATTGCTTACACTCGATGTGTTGATTTCAATGTATATGTTGATTTATAATTATATTTTATTGCTTGCACTAGATGCATTGATTTCAATGTAGATGATTTATAGTCCTATTTCATTGTTTGCACAAAATGCATTGATTTCATGTAGAAGTTATTTTCTAATCTTATTTCATTTCTTGCATTAAATGCATTGATTTCAATGTAGATGTTGATTTCTGATTTGATTTAATTGGATATATGATGCTACATTAATTTTAAAGTGATTGGATTAACAATATGCATTGATTTTAGTGTAAGCACAAAACGTTATTGACAATGCACATTGATTTTTGTGTTATAGTAATTTAACCTATTAATAATGCAAGGTATCATGTTTATTTAACCTATTAATATTGGATAGCAAGAGAGACAAGGTATCGTGTTTACTACAACAGCTCGAGCTAAAGATTTAAATGATTTACGATTTAAATTTTCTTTTTCACATAATCGATATGAAAATATGACAAAACTAACAAGGGTGATAATAATAATAGTAGAAGAGAATAGTTTGAGATTGATCACAATGAAGACTATTTGTAACATGAGTACATTCTTATTATTCACATTTTCTACCTTTCAACATTATTATTGTCACTTTGCATTCAAAAAAAAAAAATCATCATTAAAGTTATTAATAATATTTATCATCTCAACAAACTGAGGTAACTAACAAAATTTCAAATTAAAATGACTGAGTTAATCTCAAAAATATTTAGCATATTTAAAATTATTATATTAATATTTGATATATTTACATATTGTTGATAAAACTAATCATATCTTCGATATATTTTCCTTGGCAGCACACGATTGAAACCAGTCTAGATCCATCTTAACTCTAGATCTATCAAGCGCCTAGAGGGATCAAATCTCTCGAGGTGCAAACCTTTCCTCAAATTTTGTACTCAAAAAATAGGTTTGCACCTCTAGAGATTTGATCCCTCTCGGCGCTTGATAGATCCGGAGTTAAGATGGATCTATGCTGGTTTTTACCATACCTCTATTTTATTTATATTTATTTTTATTTACCATGGTATTTGGCCCATAAGCTTGGTATATACTTAGATGTTGATTTATAATTGTATTTGATATATTTTTACATATTTACCATACCACTTCTCTAAATATGGTATTTGGCCCATTGTATTAATGATCATTTGTCCCATAGTATTTGACCCATAGGCTCACCTAAATAAATCCTCTTTTTTGAGTTCCCTTAAATATAAAGAGTGTTATGGAGTAAATATAAAAAGAGGTTTTATTTATTTACCATTACCTCTAGTTTATTTATATAATTATTTATTTACCATGCCTCTGGAGTAAGTATAAAAAGAGGTATTATTTATTTACCATATCTCTCGTTTATTTATATATTAATTATTACAACTATATTGATTACAATTGGGCTGACATTACAAATTTTTACATACATTATTTCTTACATTACATCTAACCCATACTGGGTTGTAGAGGCCTCTCGACAGAATTAACCTCCATTAGAAGCCAATGTGGTAAAAGTATTTTTCTCACTCTCAATCATAAATAAAATATCTCACTGTGCACGTGATATCCTAAAATTTTATATAAGAATTAAAGTAATTAGAGGTAAAAAAAAGTGACTAAGATGTCTAAACCATATACTTCTCAAAAATATTTCAACACATAATTTAAAAAAACTATTGAATATCTATCTTAATTAATTTATTTCAATATCAAAAGAATACGTCAAAAAAAAATATTTTAGTGTTATATACAAATATACAATGTTCAAAGAAAAAAAGTAATCCAAAGTTTAAAAAATAAAATAAAAAATATCAGGTACTTCCTAATAAGAATAATAAGAGAGATGTGTAATTCATTCTAGCTCTTAATATAAATTTAATATGTGACATTTAAAAATATTCATAATAACAAAAAATTTCAATGTGAGCTCTCAATAAAATATTTTAATATGTGAGATTAAGTAATATTGGCTTATAGTTAAAAATATATTAATAACCAAAAAATCCATTTTAATGTGGAGAATATAGTCCATAGTTAAAATGTCTCATTGCACATGCTATGTAAAATATTTTAATGTCACCATTGTATATAATTAGGCCGATAGGCCTTTCTTTTTAATAGATTTACCTGCCAATATCACCAACCATTTTTAAGAGCCTGTGACATCTATCCAACATTTATGTCATTGTTTTACACCCATAAATTAGTTTCTTGCGGTTAAACCCATAAACTGCTTGTGGTAAGGGCAGCTCCCTATTGCACATTTGTCTGTGCAACTCATCTATGCCATTGTTTTACACCCATAAATTAATTGCTTGTGGTTACACCCATAAGTTGATTGCGGTAAGGGTGGCTTAGTGTCGTGCGTCTATCTGTGCAATTGATTTCATGAAGTGGGTTCGATCCAAATTCACTGTAATTTATATAACTAGGTTTAATCAAAATTTGTAGAAAGGTTGATAGCCTTACTTTGTTGACAACATAATTGAACAAAGAATAAATTAAAGTAGATTTTGATTGCTCTGCTTTATATATTTCTACATACAATGCAATGTAATCCTCCCCGTCTCAATAACCTCCCCTATATTTCAGATTCTTCCTCTCCTTTGATTTTGGTATTCTGTCTACGTGTTAACTGATACTCTATTCTCTCTACTGCTTGTATTTTGATATTGTGGTCTGCAATAGATATGGTTGTGGATCTTTCCATTGGAACGAAAACCAATACCATAACCAACGTGCTTATTAAGCCTTTCATTCAACGTATAGGTAATGTGATTCACCTGCTTGATTAAATCTGAAAAATTCTAGAAACTCAGTTAAATCAAATGAAGATCCTCCTACTAAATATTTTCAATCAATTCCAATATCAACAAAGGATTCTTCCAGTGACGATGAACAATTGTTTGCAAGGGATAGAAAATTAAGTTGCGAACGCCAGAGATTTGATCGATCGCTCACTAATGTCGCAGAATTGCCTCAATTGCCTCCTCTGCAAGTCCAACCTCTCAAGGAAAATCAGAGAATGGAAGTTAAATTTTGAGAAGCTCTTTACAAAACTCCAAATCGACATTTATGTGTTTTACAGTGCTCGAGGGATTGTTGCGTTTGCATTGCATCAAACTTAGCTATTACTTCAAGATGCACCAGATCATGACTTTGTGGGTTTGGGGATTAAGTGTGCAGAGATACAACTAAAGAGTTAGCTCGTTGATGCTCACCAAGTAGTTTTAATTGGTGTATGTGGATGGGAGGTGTTTGAAATACCGCATTGCTCAAAAAGGTTTATAACTATTACAAAGTGAGTGGTTTTTTCGATGTAGTGATTTGGGTCACTATGTCTCATTTTTCTATCATATATTTGCAAATTTTATTGCTCAAACAATCAATTTAGACCTCATTGTTTTCTATTTTAATTTTGATCTGAGGAAGATGAAATTGTCACATCTCAAAATAAAGAAATTTCTCTCATTAGGGGAATTTTGAGGTCTAAAATGGGCCTTCTAAGGAAATTTTAAAATAATAGTGGAAATAATAAAATAAGATTTGATTACATCATCAAATTTTAGAGGAAAAAAAGGAAAAACTATTTTTTCAACTCGTATTTTGAACTTATCTCCTTGTGGGTTTACTCAAATTTCGAGTGGAAACACTCGTTGGATGCAGAATTTGATTTCTCATCCAAGGAGTACCCATGTTGTATACTTGTGATGGACACTTCTACATGAAAAATGAGAAATACATGAAAAACATGATTATAAACACGTTTTTTTATGTATTTCTCATTTTTCCTGTAGTAGGGTCCATCGAAAGTATGCAACATGGGTACTCCTTCGATAAGGAATTAAATTTTTCATCCAACAAGTACTCTCGCTCGAAATTGAGTAAAAATATATAGAGATAATTTGAAAATACAAGTTGAAAAAGTAGTTTTATTATTTTATTATTTTTTAATATTTTTACTTTTTTAATCCAAAAATGGTGAATCATCTCCCATGGTTGACATCATCATCTTGAATCCTATTGGTTCTTATAGAGTTTATTTTTGTTGTTCATTTTTCTTAGGAGTCCCATTTTAGACCTCAAAATTCCTCTAATGTAATTTTAGATGACATGTGGAATCCACTCAATCTGACACAATTAAGAGTAGAAGTTGGAAATCCAAAAGGAAGCAAAGTTGTATTCTATCCTCGCAATGGTTATATGGTTCAAAAAATGAACACAAGAAAATTCATTTAATTAAAACCCCTATCCCCACAAGAAGCATGGGAGTTGTTTCACAATGTAGTTTTCAAAGAGGGCCATGTTCCTTATGGTTTAGAGCATATTGCTTTGGAAGTTGCCAAAAAATGCAAAGTTTTACCCTTAGCAATAAATGTAATTACCTCAGCAATGATTAGCATCATGGGTGTAGATCAATGGAATCTTGCTTTAAGCCAAATGGAAACAGTGGATTTGAACTTTCCAAGTCCCCATCCTCACGTTGAGTATGAGTTGTATCAAATATTGAGATGGAGCTATGATCATTTTCCCAATGCTTACTCCAAGAATTTTTTTCTGTATTGTGTTATGTTCCAGGAAGATAAAGAAATTTGATGGAGAGAGTGAAGAGTTATATAAGCTTGATTGTAGATAATTTCTTATTTGAGGCAGCAGACTTTCCACAGACCCATATTTTTCTTAAAAACTCACAATGTCCTCCATGACATGGTGATCTTCATTGGAGAGAAGGAAGAAATGTTTGTTTAGGAAAAGTCAAATACATGAATAGTTTTCCTTGGAAATTAGGGAGGATTGTAAAAATATATCATTGTATGAGAATAATATTACACATATAGAGTCACAACGATTGAAATGTAAAAAACTGGAAGTCTAATATTGAGAGGAAATAGAGGAATAGAAAATATTTTGAAAGAATTTTTGGCCATCCTTCCCTGCCTCATGGTGTTGGATTTATCTAAAACAAAGATAAAAACATTAGCAATATCACTGTGGAAACTCATAAAACTGGAGTTTTTAGATTTAAGTTACACAGAAATTGAATAAGTTCCAAAAGGTTAAAAAATCTATATCGACGTCAGTTTCTAGATCTTTGAGGATGTTCCAAAATGATATCATTGCCACTTCATATAAGAGAGAAAAGAGACACTAATAGGATTGTTAAATTGAAAAAGTTGTACTTTGTTTCCATAATCAGGAAAATAATAATTACTATATTAAATTTTAGTGTTTAGTCATTTCTTCAAAGGTAGAACAGTAAACGTTGCCTCACATTATTAAATTCTTCCTAATATGTATAAATATTTAATATATGTATTAATTATTTTTATAATTAATAATAATTTGAAATAAAGTCATAATTTAGTTTGTTTTTGTGATTTTTTTAATTTTTTGATAATGTAATAAGTATCATAAAGTTTTTTAATATCTATAGATATTTCTCTTTTTACTATTAGCAAGAGTCAATAAAGAGTCAACATAGTTATAGTTAAGATAACTAGTACAAAGGGAGCTCTCGATAAAGCTTCATGTCACATTGAAAAATCAAGTTTAATTATATTCTTTGATTGAGATATCAAGTTTTAATTATATCAAGTCTTGTTCCACCAATAATTATGTCCATATCTTGATACCTCGACATGAGGTGAAGATTGCACTCAATGTAATCATTGACTTTAACAAAATACCATTGAATGTAAACCCAAGTCTTGTTCCACATTTTGCTAAAAAATTTAAGTTGCCCACTGCATCCCTTACCAAGTTACAATATTTTGTTCAAATTCCTTCGGAAGTTATAATTTCTTGTTCAATTCCCAGCGTCTTTGTTATCAAGGTGATCACTAATCACTATTCCTCCAGTGAGCCTTAAAATGTTTATGTTACCCCACTACATGAGTGACTAAAATATTCTATTCAAACTTCAACATATTTGACCAATTAAGTTTTCTCAAATTTCGTAGAAATATTTGTATTTTTATTTCTATGTCTACATGTCAAAAATTAAATTAATTACTAACATTGATTGTTTAGTTCAAACTTGAACATCTTGGACCAATCAACTTTTCTCAAGTTTATTAAAAATATTTGAATTTGTGAGCGAAAAAACTTTTCTGAAATTTAGTATAGATAATTTTATTTCTATTAGATGGGTTTATTCGATGTGTGCAAGTCAGGAATTAAATTAATTACTCAAAAATTTTATTGAAAATACTTATATTACTCCATTACATCCTTGACCAAGTTACAATATTTTGTTCAAAATTCAACATCCTTGACCAACCTAATCCTATTTAAAGAAACCCACCCCAATTTCCTAAAGACACATTTCTCTTTCTATTGTTATGAATGAGTGTGTGCATCTCAAACACTAATCAAACAACTAAAAGTTAATTACTAAAAAACTTTAACAATCATATTTATTCTAACTCTTTTTAAAATATTCAAATACTAATCAAACAACTAAAAGTTAATCACTGAACAACTTTAACAATCAGCGTTATTCTAACTCTTTTTAAAATATTCTCTATAATAATCATAAGTGATGCATAGTTGTACATTGTTAATTTGCACAATAACTACCAAATTGAGAAGAAATGATTTTTATAGCCCAAAATGCTTAACCCTCACATAATGATTTTATGTTATACTTCATTCTTTTTCTTCATGGTATTTTATTATTTGCCTCTACCAGTTAACAATCATGAACAAATTTTTTAAAATAAATAAATAAATATACATTAAATTAAAAAATAAAAAATAAAAAATAAAAAATTATGGACAAATTACTATATTTTCATACAAAAATATTTGAAATGTTTTCTATAAATATATTTTCAATAATAATGTAAAGAAAATATAGTTTAACCTTACACTTACTTAAAAATCAAAACAAACAATAAAATATTCACAACAAAATAAAATAAAAATAAAATATTCACCACACTAACCAACTAAGATTTAAGCTTAAGGTGATGGTTTGTAAATGATGCATTGTTGGTGATGCAAACTCCTTTCTTTTGGGAGGAGTGGACATCCATAATGCAAAATTAAAAATTAAAAATTACATATTTCCGATCTAAAATATAAAAATTTAAATATGAGTTTTAAATTATTCACATATTTTAGATTGTTTGTTCAGGAAAAGGAAGTGTCGTGAGGGTAAGTGGCAGCGAACATCAGCCCCTTCATAATACCTATATTTTTGGTTGAAGGGAATGTCGAGGCCACAGAGGAAACGTCTCCACGATTTATCTGAAAAATTATGAAATTGATTTTTTTTTGAATTGTGGTTTATCTAATTAGGCCGGTAAGCCTTTCTTTTGAATTAATGGACCTCTCGTTTTTGTCTACCATCTCATTTCCATGTGAAATTTGTTCACAAATTTTTACGCCACCCTTCTTCTATCCACTTGACACCTATGCGCACCATTTTTACATCAAATTTCCAGGAGGGTCCGAGAGATGAGAGTGTGCGTAGAAGAAGAAATTTTTAGGCGCTTATGCTTCCTATTAAAGCTATGTTGAATGTCGAAGAATTATCATATAAATCATCTTAGCGGCTCAATCGTATTGTTGCCTCCACCACCACCTCCTCCACCTACCTTTATGTCCAGTAGTAGCGGAGCAGTGATAGTATATTCTGGAGAAGTATGTGAGGAAGACATGCAGTTACGAAAATTTTTTATGTCCACTGCTAGGCTTTACAATCCAAGATGTCTCACCCAAAAATCGTGGCGCTAAGATCATGCAATGTTGCGGCACTGTGGTTTACCGCATGTCATGTCGTTTGATGATGTGGGCCTTCCACATAATGGGATAGAATAAAATTTGAAAAAGGTATATGCCAAGTATTGTTTGACTTGCCGCTCGTTTTGTGGCTGGATCTGTGTGTGCAATTTGATTAGATTTTAGGCATAATTTATTTGTCAGATTATGTTTCAACCATATTTGAAACCCAACTACTTTAAGAAAAGAAAAATATGATTTTGAAACGCAAGTATTATGATAAGAAAAACATATGATTTTGATATTTTAATAAACAAGATATATGATTTATTCAATATATTTTTTGAGAGTGGATATGTAAAATTTCACAAAATATTGGAATATTGAAATCCCCATATTTTCAACCTTGAAACGTGGAGCTTCTAAACATGGAAATGCATCTTTATTTGATCAATTCCATTCAAAAACCCTTTCTCAATCACATATTAAACCAAGATTTAGATGGTTCTATTTTGGATCTATGAAATCCATTGTAAGAAGCAGAAAACACCCTCCCAATTTTTTGTCGAAAAAATATTGAAGCTCCTAAGACTTATTGCTTTAGGGATTCTTAGGTAAAATTTAGACAAGAATATTGAATTATCGGGATTCTCCAAATTTGAAGCTTTGAGCTCCTGTAGATGGAAATGGTCTTTCAATTAATGGATTCTATTAAAAATTCTTTCTCAACTATTTACCAGACTGAAAAAAATAGAGATAGCGTATTAATTGAAATTGTTGTTTGTTATAAATTTTGGGAAATAATTCATCACATAGTGGGATTCATTGATTACCGATTTTTTTTTAATCTCTTTCAATTTAAAGAAGAAAAGGAGAAGAAAAACTTGTAAGGTTTCTCACTTTTCCTTTCTAAATTTGTCTCACCCTGCATTTCATCCTCCTTCCCCAACTTTCGTTCAGGAAAAGTGACCCAACACAAGAACTTCTCTTGAAAATAGTGGGTCATCCATATAGTGCTCCTTATGGCTGTTTCTTGTTTTATTTGAGGCAATTTAACGTAAATACTATGTTGATCAAGGAAGTGCTACAAATGCTACAACTCTCTTCTTGGCATGCACACAAATTGACACTGAGTTGTGCCGCCTCAAGAAATTTTTATGCCAAAATACGCTGGGGTATAAAATTTCCTACTAATGTGTTTCTCTGGTCATTCTTTGTTTTCTTTAGTAGGCATTTCCAATATAGGTATGTTTCCTCCCTCTTCCCAAATTTATCTTGGAAATTGGGAGACCATATTTACGTAGCCTTTCAAGTATCAAGATGCACAGTAGATGAAAGGATTTGAGATGTCTGGTGTATGGTAAGAAATGTAATGTTTAGAGATTTATTTGATGGTGGCTGGAAAATACTACCACATTCTGTTGCAATTTATACATACCATATTTGAATATCTTCAATATTTAGCCAAATAAAAACAATTTCTTAACTCGAAGACCCTACAACATCACCTTGGGTACTACACAGGAATTATTTATCTGCATGATAAGTGCAGAGACTACATCATTCACTGCCATATCAAGCCTAGAAAAAATGTCTTGGTTGCCAAATTTTCCCCAAGGTCTCCAATTTCAGACTAGCGAAACAGGTTACGCCACTGCTTACCCCTCTCATATGTTGGCCTCAATAGCAAAACTTTGGTCATCGCGCTTTTTCTTATTCTATACATCTTTATCTATTTTTTTCTAGAATATCGAGTCTGTATATTTCAAATAACAATGCTATATTAGATGGGATTGGATTCTAGAAGTTGCGAGGTTCGAACTTTTCTCCCCCTGTCCCACAAAAATATTTAGTCCATTTTCTATCATTTTATTGGATCATTTCTTAAGTAGTAGGTAAGTAGTTGTGAAATGGTTTGAAAAAAAAAAAAATTGGCCATTATGATCAAGCAAAGGAACAAGGAGAAGTGAAAAAATATGGAGGAGGTTCATTGTATGGGTGTTGCAATGTTTCATGTGTGCCTTCTAGTGCTAAGAAGAAGGATAAGAGGAACAAAACTTCCCTTCAAGTTGCAGCTGTTGAGGTAACTGATTCCCATTTGGCCAAGATTACCGGCAGAGGATGTGTATGAATGGATCAACCAATATTGCATGTATGTTTACTCAGCAAGGTAGAAAGGGGACTAATCAAGATTCTAGGGTTTTTTGGGAGGTTTGAACTCAAGATGTAGTTCAAATCTATAATATCCTATAATATCTGATAGATCTAAGTTGAAGTGGGTCACGACTCAGGCTTGTGTTGGCAATCAGACATGAGAATCTGTTGCAGAGTGATGGGGGAAAATCTTGACAAAAAAATATTGTTGTGTCTCTGTGTGTCAGTGTCCGAGAGGAGAAGATCCTGAAGAATGCTTCAATTTTTGGAAGAAAGGGCCCTCTGTCATGGCTCAAGAGGAAAAATCCACTGAGGTTGGATATTCCACTCCAATTTCCCAGCGTGAGTCGCAGTATGCAACGAGAGTGGAGTTGCAGTACGCAACGAGCATGGAGTCGCAGTACGCAGCGGATGTGGAGCAATTGATGGATATCAATGAATAGGGTTTTCATTATCTAGTTTCAATTTTCTTGCAAAAAGGGCTGGTGAGAATTCATGGAGGATACCCACAAGGCCATTCTTAATGTTCTCGAGGATTCCAAGCAGGTATGTAAATATTTGGTTTCTTTTATTTGTTTTTTCCTTAGTGTCAATATCCATTCGGCCAAATTCATTAAGAGGTTGCACATGGATTCATCCCTTTGCAGCTCTTAGGTATCTATTTAGTCAAAATTGCCCAGGGCTTACATCTAACTTCATTCTTTCAAATTTGTGTGATATGGCTCGAAAACCACAAGAAAAGTAGAGGTCTTAATGAATACCCCATTGGCATACTTCATATTTTTTGTGTTTATTCCACCAATATGACTTGAAATACACTAAGCTTTCTAAATTTAATGTAGCAATTATTATTTCAAATCAAAGTACAATTCTTTCAATTTAGCATTCATATCGGCCTCTCTTTGCACCTAATGGGGAAATTTCTAGTATATATTGTTTAAAAAGATTTATGTGTATATTAGATAAAACATTTTTTGGTCTTTTTTTAGGTATATTTTTAATGTTAATTTCAATGAAATCCAACAAAGTTTTTTTTCACTTACAAGTTTAAGTTATGTACTCTATATAGAATTCAAAAATACAATTTAGACAATGAAAAATTACATATTTTGTAGATATATAAAGAGAGAACTACTATAGATTCCTTGAGATGTATCAAGGGATGAATTTTTATTTTTATTTTTTTTCAAATTTTGAGATCTAAAAAAGGTTTACACCTAAATATATTTTATCCCTCCTTACGCATATTAGATCCGATAGATATATGCTAATTTATATCATTTACATATGTTATAAATCTTTAAAAAAATTAATAACAAACATCAAAGAATATAATTTTTACTTCATCATTAAGTGTGTGCAATTAAGCGTTATGTTAACATGATGGAAATGGAAAAGCTACAACGGTCACGAAAGTTGAAGAACTGTGATATAATAACAAACATCAGAGAATATAAGTTTTAATTCATTATTAAGTGTGTGCAACTAAGCGTTCTGTGAACATGATGGAAATGGTGAATCTACAACAATCATGAAAGTTGAAGAACTATGGAGAAGCCAATGGAGGGGAGAAATTCTCATGGCCGACAAAGAACTTAGATGCATAATTTCTTTTTTACACCATGGTTGGGGAGCCATACGTGGGTTTTTGGTCTGCGTTTTTGGTATTTCATTTTGGTGTGCCCTGTGGCTGTCAGTTTGTCTATAAATTGAAAATGTGATGATGGTGTCATTTTCTTTGCCTCTAATCTGCGGGTGATGGGTTATATGACAATCAGGAGAATGTGGGACAACAGGTATGTAAAACACATGCGTGGGGAGGATGTTGACAATGTGTTTCCTAAAATGTATGAAAGAGAAATCAATGGTAATGTCTGCAATACGTTTGAAAAAAGTCTCAAGCCAGTGAGGCTTCCCAGAGGTGTTATGTCTCCCTTGTGGCATCTGGCTGTGAGTATAAATAAATATTTTTCATAAAGTGAGGTCAATCTGGGTTTTGGTCACATCTACAATATGTTTATCAAAAACCTCCAACCAATAGGCCTTTCGAGAGGTGATAATTCTCCTGAAAGGCATTTGGCATATGGTTTGGATCAAGATATGCAAGGTCTTGAGGATGTATCTCTTCAAAACTTCCCCATTTTTGTTAAACCCATTTTCAGGAATTCTTTGTGTCTTAAGGTAAAAGAGGCGAACACTGTAGTTCTGGTAGCTGACAACATACATCAAATTACATGTATTCTGGTGGGAGCAATTAGGCTCCTCTATGAAGTGAGGTAATTGGATTTGGCAAGCGATTTCAAAGAATATGGCATTAAAAAAGATGCCACGATTTACTTAATTAATGGTCTATAAGGAGGTGCCAAGAGAGTTTTGGAATCTTCTTCAGTCAAGCCCATGTAATTTAAGGAATCTCTCAAGTTAAATCCCAGTCCCCAGATTCCCAAGGAGCTTGCAAGTTAGGCTTTTGTGGTGGAATAGTCCTCATAATTCCCAACGCTCCCAACACTCAAGGTGAATGAGGCCATTAATAAGAATAGAATACCTGATTTTGAAGGTGAGGCAATTATATGTCGTTTTAATGGCTTTTGGCCTTTGATATTTTCTCTTTGAGATTTGGTACACCAGAACTGGTCCCAAAATATTGATATTTTTTTTTATTCAAATGGATACTTTGTGACGCTCTTCAAAAATCTGGAAGACTAGAAGAAATTTTTTTATCAAGGGCCATGGTTTTGGGGTCGGGATGGCCTTTCAATTCATCCATGGTTTCCAAAATTTAATCTTCTTACCATGAAATATTTGTTGGTTACTATTTTATTTAGGCTCCCTAACCTACCTCTTCATTGGATTTGGCCAGTGATCCTGGAGGAAATTTGAAACTCTATAGGTAGCTTCATCAAAGTTGATAGTGATATTTTATCATAGGGTTTTGTAAGTTTCATCCGCATTTGTGCAGAAATGGATCTCAAGGAAGGGTTACCAAAAAAATCATCCTACAGTTGGAAGGCAAGGAATATATCTAACCAACGGACTACAAAAATAGTGCCTTTAGGTGTAGAATTTGTCAACATCCTAGGAACATTTAGAATGTGTGTCCTTCTTCCAAAGTCTCTTTCTACAACCAGGATCCAAAGAGAAACCATTGCGATTGGAGAGATCCAAAGGTCACATCAGAGTTGAATATTTCAGCAACTCAACAAAAGAACAATCCCCAAAATCAGAAGAAATATCCCAACATATCGACTTCTCATGATACTAGGAAATCTAAGGTTGCATCGAAACAACCCTCGGCAGAGGGAAAAATTTCCATGAAGGAAAACGAGAAATCTTCGACCATAATTGTGCCTGCAATTTGTGGGCAGAAGCGAAACCATGAGTTAGATCATTCTGATAGCAAAAAACATCTATCTAATTCAACTAATATATATGTTATGGAACTTTCATAGCAAAATGAAGAAGCAACTTTATCCTCTGTTGTGACGGATGACTCAGTAGGATGGATTGATGTTTGTAGGAGAAAAGCCAAAAAAAATGCCCATGGATCACCCTAGTTTTTAAAACGAGGATTGTAGTAGATGGTCTCTGTAGTATGTGATTTTATGACGTAATATGTTTTTCTAGAATTAATAGAATGAAAATTTACCCAAAAAAAGTGTTTACAACCAAAGTTCTTTTTTTCAATTTTTTTTTTCTTAAATGATTGGAAAAAAAAAATTTCTTTAGTAGATACATTTGATACCATTGAGATGGTTTTCTAACTTGACTAATTTATGCACCATAATAATTTTGATGTGTATAAGGTTCTTTTAATGTTCCAATGCATTGTAACAGAGATAGTATTTGTTGACAATATATAATTTTGCAGGCCATGTGTACAAGAGGCCATGTGTACAATTCTTTTTATGTTTTCTCTAGTGTGAATGACCCCATAACTTGACTCATTGCACCAACTATTGGCTACTAAAATTTGATTCAAATGGTGACTTGGATTCCATATCAATACTGATTTTAGCATATTACCTCACCAACAACCTAGTGTACATCAACATGGTGTTAGAACTTATAAGAGGATTCCTGGTTCTACATAGCTAAGTGATTAATTAACTAGATTTATTCAAATTCTATGTTAAATATCAAATTAAGCCAAGTTAACACACACCCTACTCAACCTAATTCTAAGATTAGAGGGATCACTTAATTTCAATGATAATGTTAGGGCCAATTATTAGGTATGTTTCATTTAAAGAATTTGATAATTCAAACATATGTAAATATGTGGTCTTTCATATGTAAATGGTTTCATAAGTTAGGTAAGTTTTGACCAAACTTGTCATTGTACTCCTTGTGATATCGAGCTTAGTATAATTGCAATGGTTCTAATGACTTGAGTTACAAAAAAAATGACAACATTTTAATTCTTGTAATTTATTGTAATTCATTCTTTTGTATGAATGATTGATGTACGATCTTGTAATCTCGTGGACTTGTGGTTTGTCACTTCTACTTTTATATTGATTTGGGCCTCATGGTTTGTCACTCTACTTATATTGCTCATTGCTACCTATATTATAACAATTTATTGTTATTCAATGTGTTGATCTTACAACTACTTTTTAAGTGCATTTTTTTAAGTGCACAGTTTTCTAGCTAGCCATTTGTGACACCATTTGAATCTAACAAGACCTTAATCACTTCACACTTCTATTGGCTTACATATTCTTGAACTTTTACAAATTTGATTATGTATAATAGTAAACATTTTATCTTGTTGATCCATTACTAACTAGACACTAAAGAGAAAAATGATCAATAACCATCATATCTCGCCTTCGCTCAACTTTGTTTACTTTTATGCAAAGCTCAAATGGTTCTAAAAAGTATACAAAATTTCCATTAGACATCACACAAAAAAGACACTTTCTACAACTTGTATAATGAAAGAGATGTGTAACTTTTCCTCTTTTAACATGATGGTAAGAATTGTTGTAGAACTATCTTAACTCTAAATGTATTGCACTAAAAGAAATCAAAATTTTAAGGAAAGATTTACACTTATCTTACTTAATTTATAATAAATTTAAAATTAAAATAATTACATACTAGTATGCCCACGGGATTTTGGATAAATAGTAAAAAGGTGTCATTGTCAATACACTCTTAAAAATTAGGTCACAATTCAATTCCCGCACCATTAAAATGATCCAACTCATCCAAGAGCTACAACTGACATAAAATTCGTCGTCCTGGCCCACCAAAGAAATATATTGACCTATATTTACAGCTGTTTCTTGACAACACGCTGTCCATTTTGCTTAGAACAACCAAAATTTGAAAATAAAGTTTTTTTGGGCGTGGGCTAACTAACTTCCTCAAGAAAAGAAAACAACAGCGCTGCGGCTTAGGACAAAGCATGGTTATAACCAAGGAGTAGTCTACCCAGGAAACGTTTTAGCCCGGAGATGCTGCCCGTTGGAAAACATTTCCTGCCCGGCCCCGGAGACGTCGCCGATTGTGCTTGGGATCACCGCCTGACCTGTCAGAGAGTTGAAAAGATAACCGCATTGAAAAAACGTAACCCTCGGGAAACCCTCGCTCCAAAATGATACATCGCCCGCGCGCGCCTGGTTGAAATTCAAATTTTTAGCTTGCCATTCTGGTTTTCAAGTTTTTCAAGTTGGCGGACCAAATGCCTGAAACTCAGTGAGACGCCAACCTGCTGAGTTTCCCAAGTTCGGATGGAAAACTACCTGTAAGAAGATTGTTACCCGGATCAAAAACCACGAGTTTTCTGAGGTCACCCAGTTGTGTTGGTATGCTTCCAGAGAGACTATTGCTTCCATTTCCACATGATGTAGTGATCATGTCTTCTTCAATTGCAGATTTGCTTAATTGCATTAAATTGTTTACAGATTGAGTGAATTCTTCAATTGCAGATTTGCTTAATTGCATTAAGTTGTTTACAGATTGAGTGAATTACGTATAGTTGTATCAAGCATGCAGCAAGCTCCATTTCTGTTCTTGGATAATTGTTGATCATTCGTATGCACTCAATTGCGATAACTTGATGTAATTGTTTGAGAGGAATAATAAGAATGAAAGCAGGTTTCTCCCATGATTATTGCAGCAGCAGACTATGCTATTAGCATTTGATCTGTTATTGTATGCCCTGTTTCTCAATCCTCTGTTTTTTGTGCTCTGTTTTGCTGTAAACTCTGTTAAAAACAGCAGAAATTAACCTTCAATTGGCATCACAGTAGCAGGTTACAAAGCAGCAGAGTTAGTAGATATTTCTGTCAGGAAGAGTCACTGTTCCAAAAGATAGTAGACAATACAATACAATGTTTCTCAAGCGCATCCACAGAAAAAAAGATTATTACCTCTTAGCATCGCTTGTTGGCCACATCTATCAAACTTTCTAGAACGTGTACTACACAGTATGATATTTAATTCTCTATCCGCTGCTGTTGTAGTTCCTGTTTGTCTCAATAAATCCCACTTAAAATGCATTTCTTTCTCCAACTCTCTCTGCCCAATTCAATTCTCTCTGGGCCAAATTCAATTCCTAATTGCTCAATAAATCCTCCCCATGAAAATTTAAGCAAAATGTATTTCATAATCCAATTCTGTCTGTGCCATTCTGGTTCTTGATTATCTAAATAAATCTCACACTTTGTAAATTAAGTAAAATGCATTTCTTAATCCAATTCTCTCTGTGTCATTCTGGTTTCGGATCGTCTCAATAAATCTTCCTCTTTGAAAATTTAAGCAAATGCATTTCTTAATCCAATTCTTTTTATGCAATTATGGTTCCTTATTGTCGGAATAAAATCTCCCACTTATAAAATTTAAGCAAAATGCATTTCTTCCTTTACCATCAGTACAATACATTACAATGATCACACTAATATAAAACAAGTAAAAGGAAATTACATTTTTTTTTCAATAAGAAAAAAACGCTGTAGTATTACAGTTCATATTCAATCAGAAAACAAGATTACGTCTGATTTTGTCTGGCATATATTTAAGATATTAGTCACAATATGACATGACAATGTTTGTCCTGTAGGATCCAGCAAAAGGGACATTCAAGTTCAAAACCTAATCATCAAAGCATTTACAATAGCAGTCCATGAAATGAAAAAAAACCAGAGATCAGGCCACATAAGCTAGCAGATATATAACATATATACAGAAATATAAGCCAAAATGTACAAATAGAAAAACAGGTTCGCTTGGAGAAGGCACCCAGCATGTTAAAAGGAAATTACATCTTAAAAACAAAGAAACCTAATTGGAACAAGGTTGTCTTGGAAACATCTTTCCAATGTCCATCCATTAATATGCAAATTCAGCCCTTACAACCTCCCGTTTCCATTATTTCATACAGAGGAGATCTCCACTCAGGGAATCGATTTTGCTTGTATTCTTTCCACTCTTTCCACCACTCCATGAAGCTGCTTCTTTCCAAGAAAACATCTGAGGAAATATTGCGATCATTGATCATTTTTGTCGCATAATCTTCAAACATTTCAATACTTCCTAGCTTTTGGTGCTGCCCCTGTTCCAGATTTTTCATTTCTTTCAAAGCTTCTTCTAATTGTGCCCAAAAGCACGAGTCTTGAGTGAGGGATGCAAACTTTGAGCGACTGCTCCGACCTCCTGAACTGCGAGTTTTTTCTTTCTCTTCCATCCATTTCTGAAGAACTTTATGACGAGTGGGTCTTCCATCTGAAAGATAATTGCCTTTACCCTTACAAATGCGATAATAATGTGCAATATCCAGAGGCTCCACGAGCCTTCTATATGTATTGCCAGCATTTATCCACTTGTTTTGAGATTGGAAATCTCTGGGCAACTCATGTCTCTTCCACATTTCAATATTCTCATCCCAAAACCCGGCCAGCCTTTCCCTTCGCAAATTAGCATCGATATCCTCCTGTTTCCTGAAGGAATCATAATATGTGATGGCATTTTCCTTCTCAGAACACTCTTTAGACCACTCAAGCTCTGCCATAATACATTGTTTCTTGCTTAATTCAATTGCTAGCTTAGCAACGTTTCTGCTATGTTTGTTTTCAATATCTCTTGCCATTTGAAGGGCAATTGGTGCATGATCATTCTGTACATTCCAATTTGCCAAGTAAATAGCACAAGTCTCTGTCAGTAGCATAAATTAAAATTAAATTTCAGGGATGCAGATAAAAGTCAGTGTCACATTTTAATCTAATATCAAACTCTTTCATAATAAGAAACTAACAGAACTTTCAAACAAGTTGAGCATATATATATATCAAAGACAAGTAAATCAACAATAAGCTCTTATACATATATATAAACAGACCTTGTTATGTCATATGTTATCAGGAAACATGGAGCTATGTTCTTAGTGCTTCAATTCATAACAATGCAAGAAATTTTAATGATATAAAAACTAGCTGTAATATCAAAATGATTTGTTTTTGTGTTTTTTTCAAATTTTACATTAGGAAGATTACCTGACCACCAACACCGATGGCTTCCAGCTGCAATGACATTCCCATCTTGTCAGAAGATTCTGAATCAGGTTTTGCAGTTCTTCTCCCACTTATGGACTTTTCTATGACATGATTCAAAACAGAGCCATACTTTGCATGCTCTGTAAAACAGGCCCGTACGATATCATCATAAGGCTTTTCATGGGTCTGCATTGTCAAATGAAGAATCTTCAAAACGGTCTCAGAATTATCAATACAAGCTGCACCCTCAACTGAACAAAACATGTAAGTGCCAAAAGGTCTGTATGGGCTTCTCTTGGTAACTCCTAATTCCCTAAGAGACTCAGGCCCATAGTTTGTTACTGTGTGAGTATACTGGAGAACATTATTGAGAAGGGTCCTACCAGCGTATTGAATAGAAGAAGCAGGGATGGTTTTGCTGCCATTAGCCATTATGCCTTGCCAGTAAGGCAAGATAGCAGTCAAGGGTTCAACTTAAGCGAACAGAACAGAACTTGAAATTCAGGAATATCAAGGGTTCAACTTATGGTCCAAATTCTACCATGCACAAGAGAAGCCTGAATGAAAAAGATTCTTTAATACATAAGATTAATAAATTCTTAGCTTGGGTTGGAAGCAAAACAACAGAGGTGACAGATTATAGAATGGAATACCACTTAACACCAAAAGATTGAGACCTCCATAGTCAAACAATGCTTTTAAATGGCGCAGTCTTGGAGTTAACTGAAGATGGAGATATTCCTTTGTTAGATCCTGTCATGGTTGATGCTGGACTGTTTGAGCCTTGAGGGCATTTTCAGAGATTTTTAAATGTAGAATATAGCTCTAATCAAATTTGAAAGAATATAATCTAAAATATTAAAATCTCAATTTACATATAAATTTTCTATCAATATAAATAATCAAATCTTCTCTATAACAAAATATATTATTTTTTTTAATTTTTTTTGGTTTAAAAACATACCAAGGTCCAAAACTAATTCACTTTATATATATAAAAAGAAATTACAGCAGTATCTGGTGGAGGCCTGCCTTTGAGGAAACCAAGTCCTCCACCAAGTGGATACCAAATTGTTTGTCCAAGGAGTCTAGACAAACTATCCTATCTACTGATATACATAAAAAAACAACATTCTAAAAGACCATCCCATATCTATGCATGGAAACCACAAGAAAAAGAAGATAAAGCAGGCTTCAAATTATGGGCGACAAGTCCTTGGGATCATTAGGCTGCTCCATTGGCTCCTTTTGCTCCCACTGTTCACCTTATTTATACATGGAAGGTGTCAGGTTCTCCTCAAGGACAATGGGATTTGCTTGTGTTCCCTCTCAGCCCTAGAAGCTTGATGTTTGGTATTTAATCTCATCTTCATCAGTGACCTGAGAGACTGTTATGCCTGTTCCGAAAAATTTTGCTGGCTGCTTCAAAGATCCTAATTGTATGGAGAAAACCTATCATGTATAGACAATAAGACAGAGATTAGAACAAAAGATAGCATATTGTGAAACTACTCTTTTCTGATATCAAATTACCTCTCAGAAAAAAATTGCACCATCTGTTAAGGATGTGGATTTAAGCTGTGGAAGACAATAAGCAGTGCTACAATACACATCTTCATATTCACAGTTTTTAGCATCAACAGATTGGAAATTTTCTGAGCCAAAGTCTAGCAGGTTAATCGGTGGATTCAGTTGGATTATTCTCTCTAGCCTTTTTTAGTTTAACTGATTGAGTTGTTGATGTGGATAAGGTTGTATGATTGACTGCAGTTAATTTGAAGGCTCAACGAAGTTTTCATCTTACTCAAGCAACTTTTTCAAAACCCCATACTCTCTTTTATCATATTTCAAAACTGAGAAATAGGTTTGCCCATCTCTTCTCATTCTGCTGGCTTGATAATAGAACATGAAACCCTAAGATGGAGCAATACATGGAAGTGCAAAACTGTGTTCACTGTGCATGGAAGACCCAACAGAAAGACATCAAAACCATCACCTTCGAGCCCAAAGTAATGCACAACAAAATGGGATTTATCTTTGGTTTTCAGAACACACACATGAGACAAAACACATAATAGAAGGAAGAAACTTCCTCGAAGTTCCATGTTTTCCAATAAAAAGTGTTTTAAAACTGTTTCCTAAAGATCAGATGGATTTTCAGCTCGAAATTGATCTAAACCCAAAATCATTTACCCTTTAGCTAAAAATAAAGGACACCTATCTAAAATGGGCATTAACTTGACCCCACTTGAATTTGGATATTCATGCACACTAAATGTCACCAACAACAAAAGATCCCAAACTCACTTGATTTGCCCAGATAAGACATGAATAATTCAAGTAAGAGTTACAATCCAAGGGGTTGCTGCTATCAGCCATAACTTAAACAAATACCCTGTTTTACATAAAGAAACTAAAATGCTGCAAGAAGAGAAGGAAATGAAAATTTGCAAAGACCATTGAAATAATTCACAAAGGGAAATATGGAAATGTGAAGTAACATGCAAAGAAAATGAATTAACAGATCAAACTATCTGCTGGAAAATCGGTGCTTCTTTGTTGGTGTGGGCTCACCCTATGTTGAGCAGATTCATAATCTCATTCCAATGCGTTTTTGCCTTTTATCTCACAAAAATGCATTGTATGTTGTAAAGTGGCTAAATGCTTTTCTCATTCTCTAAGGATCCTCAGATAATCTGCATGCGTCACTGGACAACCAACGAGATAGATAGGTTCCCTTTGAAGTTGTCAGATTCACCAATTTAATACTTCATACCCAGATAGTCTCACTAGCTCAAATATCCCACATGTAATCTTCATAGCACGCTGCACTGCCCATAAGATTCATACTCTAAAGAAGACTTTCCAGCCATAAACATTTGGGCTAGAAAATTCTAATCACTTTCTTGAGCAACTGTCCAACACTCTTTCAAAAAACTAACAAAACTATCTAACATGCTTAAAATAAAGTAACAATTTTTTAACAATCTAACTATCTAACATAATCTTTTAACAATCTCAAACATAATCTTTAACAATCTAACTATCTAACATAATCTTTTAACAATCTAAAAGTCCCCAAGGAACCATTTCAAAGACCAATAAAAACTACAAACCCAAGGCAAAGAGGATACTAGTGTTGGAAATCCAAGACCCATTTTGTGCAAATTGAAGGCCTTTTAAGGTACCAGAAATCATGTTTGAGTGGAGATCACAATTACAATCAAAATTATTACCAAATTCATGGATCTTTATAGTACGAAAATCAGACCCTAAGGGCTCTGGAAATGTGATGACACACAAATGAATCCAGCATATACAAAGAGAATCTACCTAATCCATTAAGAAAAATTTTCTACAACATAAAATTTTCTTATGCCATTCATGCACAACACAACACATTGTAAGTTGTAACCCATATGGATGTTGAGAAGCAACAAAATAAGTCAAGATATGTTAAAAAAAATCATTTTTTGGAACAAGAATGGTGTAGAGTAGAGAATAGCAATTACTCAAGTTAGTTTCTTACTGGAAGATGAAATGCAAAAAAGAACCCACCCATTGGCCAAAATTAAAAACCTGCAAAATTGTTGTAGGAATTACACGAAGTATACAATTTAAAACACAAAACAAAAGATAAAGTAAAGATGCTACAAATTCCATGAACTTTGTTAATTAGTCAAACTACACCAAACATGTGACCATATTAAGACTATTTTACCTCTCAAATCAAATAAATGAAAGAACCATATACAAGTTACCTATGCATTTAATTGGGTCATCACTTAAGAAAGTACATCTATACACTCTTTGGAAAGTACATACCTATTGTTTGTGCCTAGCTCATTAATTCCCACTAGAGTTGAAATCCTTCCATTGATGTTCAACCATTGTAGAAGATGATGTTTCTCCACCCATTCCATAGTTACCTAACAAGGTGTCATTTGTTAGAACAATGAAATTTGTTAAAGCATCAAGGTATATGTGCAAACATAACTATATTGATTGGATGGGAGGGGAAAACTACAGGAAATGCCTAAATGTTGAGTAGATGGTCTTTATGTATCAGATTTATCATTTTTGTCATTTTCATTACCAAATATCACTTTTTTCTCTTTTATTTAGGATTTAGTTAGATGCACATTCATTTAAATGTACCTGGCATGGCAGGAAATGTTGGATGGTCTTGCATCTTTCTTTGGTCTTGGTTTATCGCCATAGTTATGGATTGTTGCATCGCTGTAAAAATAAACATATCACATGTTAAAGAATGGTGATGACTAAATACACAAATATAAAATAATCACTATATTCAATACATGAAACAAACCTGGAACCGTAGACAATGCATTATTTGATCGAGGACGGCCTCGCCTATTGAGGTATTGAAACTCAAATGGTTCATATTTTGATGGATGGGCATTTAAATCAATTCCCAAACCATTGTTTTTTTTGCTCCTTTGTTTCTTCGTAGGGCTAAGAAAACTCTTCTTCCTCTTCAAAGATGAATCAAGAGAGCCCAACTCAGGTGTGAAGTCAAAATTCATAATGTGCAAGTTGTTGGCTTCATCCATCATTTTTTTAACTAGACTAGAAGCAATTGGTTTGCCTTTGTCAAAGTAGTATGAGAGTTATCTAGAATGAAATGCATGTGTCTAAACAACTCCTCATTTAACAAATGAAGTGCTCCAACATCTGCATCAACAATATTTGTGGCCACAGGAGTGGCATCAACATCTACATCATGGCTCTGGGTCTCTATATTGATTTCAGAAGAGTCATTGAATATGTTATCCACTGCATGTTTGTGAAGTAATGGATATGGATTATCTGAGTGGAAATACAACCAATTAACCTTTATGGCATGCTTGCAAATGTTTCCACGAGTAGACCATGGGCATTCACACGTTATAAAATCCATGCGATACCATTTGACAAGGTACTTTTTATCTCTATCTGTTTGACTTCTCACCCAGTAAGCATTGGTTATGCTCTCATGAGGAGAACAATCACTATCCAGAATTTTTCTTGCTCTTTCCACTGATGATTCAAGTTGTTTCTCTTTCTTGTAGTTGTTTATAAATCCTTCTTCTTTCAATATTTCCTTGTACCGATAACAAGGTTAAACGGTTGTTAGAAGCATATACAGCAACCAATCCATCCGACGAGCACATTTTTTTCTTCTATCAGATAAAAAATTTGTTTTCAAATAGCAATGATAT
Organism: Pinus albicaulis; assembly: GCA_034641835.2. Lineage (NCBI taxonomy): Eukaryota > Viridiplantae > Streptophyta > Pinopsida > Pinales > Pinaceae > Pinus > Pinus albicaulis. The sequence continues at coordinate 152,034 of JAXQQM020083128.1, forward strand.
GACTCAACAACATTGTTGGTCTCCTGATTTGCATGAGGAAACTCCCGACAACCTTTCACCCACATCCCTAAGTGCAAAGAGAATTAATTTAGTCAAAATATATCACTTTTATAGAAGACAAACATGGATACAATACAAAGAGTTTGTTTACTTATGAATCTTATTGCCAACAACCCAATTCTTGTGGAAATAGTCTAAGAACTTCTCTTCATCTGCAAATTTGATAAAAAAATCGATTGATTGCATCATCCACTTCAGTATTGAGAGTGTGTTTCATGATAGAACCTAACTCACTGAATATCTCACTGGCTTTTATGGAATTAGTGGCCAACCGGTTCACGTTTTTTAACCAAGCCCTCCGTACATGCCAAACACATAAGATAACATCACAACCTATGATCCTCCTGCCATATTCAATGCATTTTAGTGTAAACATTTTAGAATAAATGAAATTTTTATTATATGAGGACAATATTAAAGTTACCTCAAGGCAGCGATTTCAACCAATGCATCATCGACCATGAATGCATTAACTTTCCAATCAGGACAGATTTTGAAACACCTGTGCATGAGCTTCTCCAACCATAGTGCAATATCATCTGATGTGTTTCGTGATGCCACGACCCATGCAACTGGTACTCCGCTTTGTTTTTCATCAAATGCCACAAGTGTATACAACTGATACTTTCATATTCAATGTTACATAAAGTCAAATACACGTTATTAATCATATTTAATGTATACAACTTAAATATGTATATTCAATTAATCATTGCTATCCAACTTACCCCATATTTATTTGTATTAAATGTTGAAGCCATGGCTATTAAGCTATTGTGCGATAGCTTGACCATTGTCTCCAACATCCACTTTGTTTGAATCCCTATTATAAAAGGGACCTCCACACCATTGGGTTTTTGGTAAAAGAAAAAATCTTCTTGGTGCTTTTGATACCAAAGGTTTACACTCATTTCATCCTTTTTGTGGAGTTGATAATTTCCCTTTGCCAACCTGTTATATATGTTTACAATATCTTTCCTGCATAAGAAGAAGTCTCTATCCCGAGTTATCGTATCCATGTCAACATGTCTCTTAACGTGGGTTCTATACACCATATCAACAGGCACTCCCAAAAAGAAACAACTCTCAACATAAGCAACGATGTCCCTTGAAAGCCTTGGCCTATGCAAGGCCCTAGCCTCACCTGAATTATCATGTTGTCCATGACAAGGCCAACCTTCTCCATCTTCGTGTGCATACATATTGAAATTCAATATTGCTATCTGAGGACTTTCATTCATAACTTTCACAATAAAGTGGCATTGACAACCCCTCTTTTGCACAAATGAGGCTCTTTGTTTAGTTGAAGGCTCTCTTCTTCTATACTCTGGTCCAAATGAGCAATAATATCTACACGAAAATTCTTGAAATGTCAATACATACAAAGAATGATAACTTTTGTTTTAAAGGACCTAAACAATGAATTTTGAAATACTTACACATCATATTGTGATGCAACAGTAGCTCTTTGTCTTGGTTCTATTTTACGCTTCCATATGAAATTACATGGAGCAATATGATTTTCTTCCTCCCCTTTGATAAAGTGAGAAACTCTTTCTGAAGGGATTAAAGCAACCCAATCAATGCTGTTGTTATTTCGTTTTATTTCAGTCCAAACTAAGTCTTTACTGGAAAAGGTCGTCTTGTCTTTCAGGTCTTGCACCTGAATATCCATGATATGCTGCCATTTTGCAAGCTTGCCCATTTTGAACTGTTCTTGTTAGAAAATATGCAAACACATCAGAGAAATATCCTATACAAAAACATGTTAGCAACAAATATATTCATACTAGAGCATAACAACAAAATAAAATTGATGATCCAAATTCGATCATTCTTCATTGTTAACCATAAGTTATAGTTTCATGTCTATATACACTTGCCACATGACTGAATTAAATTTAGTGAACAATTCTTTCCAACAATCGGTTTACCATGGTAAATCTTGAAAATCTCAATTAGAGAAGTTTGTTCTAATACCATAGCATGAATCACACAATAGCTAGAAATTAGGCCAAAGCATACAAATTAATCACATACACTGATAAGTCTGTATTTGTTGCTCTTCCTACTACTCTAATATACCTATTTGTAATCTTGCAAACTTGTAACAGATTGTTCTTATGTGTATATTTGTTTCATGGGAGAATTTAGCAGAACTGTTACCATAGTCATTATAAAAAGCTGGCATTAATCACATGGATGCTTTATCCTGTCAAGATTTGATCTTCAAGTGGTGCTGAGTTCACTTTTAATTCTATTCGATTCGTACAGGTCTTCTCTCCCTTATATCTTGTGAGTTATGAGCAGCTTTTTGTTTTGCTGCCTTTCATGGCTGTAATATCCTAATATTGCAGTCAATTTGTGTTAGTAGATCATGTGAGGCTGACCAAACCTGTAAATATCTGGCCGAGAATGAGGTCAGTCTGTGAAGCATGTGTGCCTCTATATTGTCCCATTGACATTCAAGACAGTAGGGTATTTCTTGTTGTAACTTGAATATTTAGGGCCCCATTATGGATGACTAAATTCAATAACATGCGTGAACTTCCTTGAGATTGATATGTTGTTGTGCAAACTGGCATAAGCATGCTGAACTTTTAAGAACAAATGTAACTTTGCTTTTGTTAGATTGTTCAATGTTTTCCTGCACAGGATTATGACAATCCGTTTGAAAAGTGCCCAAGTCAGTTGGGTGGAATAAGATTGAGAAATGATATCATTGATATGCAGTGTTAAAATAATTAGGAAGCGACTTGAGAGAATTTCTGCTCACATCACTAAATTTCTTAATCGTATTTTTTTAAATGACCTTTACAATGGGCTAATTAACAGCAATGAAGCTGTAATATGTATTTGTTGATGAGTATTTTGATATAACTATTATGCTTCTGGAGGACATATTTTTGTATTTATTCCTTATGTTTATGTATTTAGGCTTTGGTGATTTATTGATTTTAGCTTTTGCATTTATACTACTGGCTTCTAAGGTACTTCCACCATGCCTGCTTTATTCAATAGATTTGTCAAGGGAAAGACTGTAACAATAAGTGATGCCTCAGTGTATATTGTTTATTTTAGCCTTTGTATTTGCAGGTTTGCAAGTCAAGATTAGGAGATGCCAAGGGAGCTCTAATGGATATTGAGCATGTTGTTCAGACTGGTGAGGATAATACCAAAGCTTTCTTTCGTCAGGGTCAGGTATGCCATTGATAATTCATATTGTATGTTTTTATAATTAGTGGATTCCATATAGTCCAACCATGCCCAGGATTCTTTGTCAGTCGATACTTCTTGTATGTGTATATGTACAGGATTCTTTGTCAGTCAATACTTCATGTGTGTATATATATATATATAGGTTCTGATGCCTAGATTCCATGGCTGGATATTGCACATAGAATGCAATACTCTTTTGTTATCTATACTCAATTTTCAGTACATGAATACATCAGTACCCAAGTGCTACTTATTAAGAAGCTTTGATCTGACTGGCGCTGCTCAAATATTCTCTATCTAAATTTTGATGCTTCTTTATAAGTAGAGATGCATCATGTCTTAGTGACACTACATTTTAGAATTATTTATCATAAATGACTTTTCTAACAGAAGGCATCTTATAAACGTAAAAGTTGCTTTTGACAATCAATTTAGTTTGAGTTACCCATGTTTTTAATCCTGGCCTTTGCTTGATAGGGTTTTTGCATAGGAAACGCAAATGATTTTCCTATCTGAATAGCATCCCCCTTTTTTGAGAGAGTTATTTTTAAATAATGTTGATTGATTTTAATCATAATAATAAAATTCATTCACTAAAATTGCATATTGGTGATGTTTATATATTTCATATACTCGGGGATATGTGACACGTTTTGGTAAGGAAAACAGGTATTCCCACTCAAACAAAGAATTTCAGTTCCTCGAGAAGCATCTTTTCTTTGTAATCTTGCAAATTGTCCGAGTAATCTACTGTGTACAACTTTCATCTTGCTCATCATACTAAAATCCTGCACAAACTATTAGGAGACTCTAGTCCATACAGACTTTGTACTATTCTTCATATACAAAAATATTTCACCATTCAGTAGAGATGTGGTAGTGTGGACTTTTGATATCACACCTATATCTAATGACCATCAAAGTTATACTAGAGTATACACTGACAACTACTTTGATTCAGAGCTGGAAACGCAAACGATAGTCATTGGTAATCCTATCTGAAAATATAAAACTCAAGAGAAGAACATAACAAACATGGTGGCATAGAGGCTGACAGGCTTCTATTATTTCTGGAGTCCTTCCCAGTCTGAAATGTGCCTTGATTTCAGCCTGCTCCTCATTAAGGTCTGTCAATCCACTCATGGAAGACATTGTCAGCATTCATACCTCTTCTTGAGGTTCTTGAGGGCAGAGGTATCAGTTACTGTTATTTTTTGGTACATTGAACAGTGCGGCCAAGTCCTGGGTGCACATGATGGGCACACTGTATAATTCCCGAAAGACGTTGATTTCATTGTCATTGCCCAAGGAAATGCACCCTACAGTGGTTGCATTAGTGGAGGTGTGGGCAGAGTTGGGTTGGGTTGTTGAATTGGTTTATAGTTGGAAAGAATGCAGTTGAAGTTGTGCTTGAGCAAGAATGACTGCGAGGATAATCAAAAGATTTCATGGGAGAGGGATTTCAAAAAGGAGATTGACAGTTGAAGTGCTTTGTGCATTAGTCGACAACAAAATTGGTTGTCTCCTATGTTACAATGTATTGTTATGACTTGTCGATGATAGCTTGGAGAACAGATATCCTATGAAATTGGTTGTCTCCTATGTTACCTTAAACGACGCGTTTTAATTGGTGAACAGATCCTACTGGTTTCAGACGAGGATCCGCCCATTTTGAAAGAGTTCTTTCATTGGGGGAGACAATTTGTGGGTCGAGACGATTTGAGGGCCGAACTAACAGGGTTGTCGGGGGCCGAAAACCACGATGAAAACTTCAATTGAAAGTAGATACAAGCAAATTCATAAAGAAAACTTACTCGGCGCAAGAGTGTCTGCAAACTTTTGTTTTTTTCTTCTTCTGCGTAGCTGCTCTGTTCCACTGTGCAATGGCTCTGTGCGCTCTGTTTCCATTTTGGGAAGATAGCCAGCAACGTCACTCACCTACCTGCCAACTTCATTAACTGCTCGCCGAAGGGCTACCTGCCAACTTCATTAACTCCTCGCCAAAGACACTACTCTGACAGAGTTGCGATCCCCAGGCGGAAGCGGAATGGGCGACTCTCTGACAGGTCAGGCGGTGATCCCCAAGCACAATCGGCGACGTCTCCGCGGCCGGGTAGAAAATGTTTTCCGATGGGCAGCATCTCCGGGCTAAAACATTGCCTGGGTAGACTACTCCATAAATTAATCACTATAGACACGTGGACTTGAATAAAAGAGAACGGTGCCGAGTGAAGCATATTTCGCAGGAGGAGCCGAGAGAACTCTGAATTTCTGAGGTCAATGATACTTCGAGTTGACCCACGCGTATCCGCGTCTCTGAGGTCAATGATATTTCGATTTGGTGCTAAGGCGCGTATGCGTCTATATATATGCGCTGATCAGAGGGGAAAGTGAAATATTTTGGTTTGGGTCACACTACTTTAATGTGAGCAAAATTGTGCTTTTAGACCTAAGTGTGATTAAAAATTCGGCGAAATAATTTGAATTTAGTTTACCAATCTTCGAGGCAAGTTATTGATTAACACTGGAAGTGGCTTCTGGTTGTGTTATTGCAACGGTGTCATCTCTTCTGCGCCTGAAACAGATCGTCATGAGGTCCAGCAGTGCCAGGAGCCCACGGAGATTTTCCCCGAGACGAACTCCCCCGTGGGAGAAATACGAGCGATTCGACAGCGATGTGGGAAACGATACGCAGAACGATGTTTTCAGTATCCCGCGCAAGAAAGTCCCACTGGATATTTTCTGTGAGGCCGGCGATTATGAAGACGAAATGCAAGGAGGATGAAAAGGAAGTTTTACAGTGTAAGCTAATTTTGTAGGGATTTTTCCCAATTATATACTATTGTTTCATTTCTTCCTGATTCATATTTAACAAGAATTAGGCTGAAATTTCTAGGTCGAATTGGAATATGGAAAAAATTTCAATTTCTGAAGGAAAGGGGAAGAAATTTCAATTTCAGATATAAATAAAGTTGGAATTAGGAGAAAATTCAAGATGAAATACAGCTGTATCATACTTTTGTGTGAAACAGGGGTTTTATCCGAATTTACCTGAATTGTTGTAAAAAAATTATCAAAATTTTGGTTGGATGATTTCTTTAAATTTAATTTAACTTTGATTTTTTTTTTAACTACTTCTATCCATTTATTCAGCGAAAAAGTAACCAGTTCTTGCTGAATAATTGCCTTACAGGTTGCTATTGCCTCAGTTTCCTCTTGTGAAGAATTGTCTTACAAGTTGCTATTGTGCCCTTTTCAGATTATGAGGACATTGATACTTAGGGTCCAATGAAGCAGTAGTATTGTTTATTCTGGTAAGAAATGCTAAGTGTTCTTTCTATTTTCTTCAAGTATTCTCTTTAGTTTCCTTATAATCTTCATTTAAATAGAATATTTTATCATTTGATTTATTGAATCTTCTTTGGAGTTTTTTTTCTGTATAGGAGAAGGGTTGCATGGCTTCCAAGTCTTAGATTTTGTTTTCTTTTTTACTAGCCTTTGAGAGCAAAAAATTTTGTAGGTGTCCTATTTGATAGGAGAGGCGGCAAAGCAGTGTTCTCATAGTCTAAGAGTTAGATCCAATAGAAATCGCCTACTTTCAGATTGATTTTGTTTGGCTAGTCTTTACTAATGTTAAGTTCTACACAGATCCTACCAAACCTATAAGCTCCACTTTGGCCTTGTGTAAGATCTCTGGCTAGGAATAGACCCAGGGTATTTGGATGCTTGTAAACCCTGAATCATGTCAAAAATGAGTCTTAAAGTTGACGTTGGAACCACATGGAAAGCTTTGTAATTACTTGGATAGAGCGGTTCAAATCTGTGAACCAAAGAGTCATAAAAAGCCCCGTTTTTCCCGAAACCATGAGCCCTTAGATACAACAGTCTGGTAATCTTCTTGATAGACAAATACAACTATGAAAAAACCTTTAAAACAAAAAAGAACCTGCAATATCTGGTCCAATAAAGTGTATCTAGTTGTAAAGATATGTTGTTCTAGACCACATCCCATTGAAATGACAAATCTGTCCATGCTCTGCCATAACTCGTGAAGATCTTCCAAATCTGCAGGGGAAATGTCAACAAGGGAACTCCTCCCTCGGAGAAATACAAGTGATTCAACAGCTATGTGGGAAACAATATGCAGAACGATGTTTTCAATATCCTGCCCAAGAATGTCTAACCGGATATTTTCGCTGAGGCCAGCAATTATGAAGACGAAAAGCAAGTAGGATAAAAGGTGGTTTTAGAGTGTAACCTCATTTTATAGGGATTTTTCCTAATTAAATATTTCATTTCTTCCCAATTCATATTCGACGAGAGATGGTCAGAAATTTTAAGGTAGAGTAAGGAAGAAATTTAATTTCTTCAGAAAATGGAAATGGAAAGAAGTTTCCATTTCTAGATAAAGTTAAGATGGAATGAGGGAAAATTTTCACTGTTAAGTAGTATCGTAATGTGTATGGAACGGGTTTTATCTATTTCTGAAACTAAGTAAGTTGCTCTAAAAATTTCTATCACAATTTTGATTGGATGATTTATTTAAATTTCTGTAGCACACGATTTTGACAGCTAAAGGTAATTTGCAACTCAGATTATAGTAGCATTTTGTATGGGCTCCTCTCTGTAATAATAAGTTTTGTTGGACAGGGAGTGATATCCACTTTTGTTATTGGAATCTGGAACTTTTCATTTTTACATTTTTATCACATTTTCATGATGTTTTTACCAACATCGTTTTAAATATAATAATTTTTTTAATATAAATTTAATATACTATAATTTATTATTGATTTGTAATTTATTATTAATCTATAATTTAATATAATATAATTTATTATTATTATTTTAATTGTATTTCTTAAGTTATGCTTTATATACTTGAACTTTTATTGGATATCAACCCAAAATTTAGTAAGGCAAAAACTTCTATTTATGCTATTGATGTGACGATGTTACATGTTAAAGGGATATAAAACTTAATCATAATTCTTACAAAAAATAATTGCTTGGCAGAAGATAATTGCTACATTCTTTTTCTAACATGAAAAATACTCTGGTTTAGGAACATAGCAATAAAGTCAAAAAATATTACATAAAATATCTTGCAACATATTGCAGAGCTATTCCAGAAATACCAAAGACATTATAGATCAATCCCAGCATTTAGCATCAAACAGAGCAAGTAGACAAAAACTGTTGTTACATCATCAACAAAAGCATATTGGAAACATCAAGTCCTAAGAGGATCCAAAAAACAAAAGTAAAGACCATCGACACACGATTGGCAGCACCATATCAATTAAAAGAAACTTTTCCAGTCGCCCCATGACCATTCGAGTTGATGAGCTGATAGTACATTTCTCTAAATCTAACCTCCAGTGCTTTTTTAGATAAGTGGTCAGCAACAATATTCTCTGTAGACATGGTGAAAAGAAATAGAAGTGAGAATTATTTCCAGCCAATGAGAAAGCAGTCTTGGATTAATTGTGGCTTTCTGGTTCATATGATCCACAAGAAATTTTGAGTCCCCGACGACCCAGATCTTTTCCAAATATAGCTGACTGGCAAACCATAAAAGCCCGCACAATGCCAGACATTCTGCCTTCATATTTGTGCCAATCCCCCCATTCAAGAAAAGCTTGTAGTGACAACCTAGAGATAACAATAACCACACCCCATAGCCACAAATCAATTGCTAAGAGGCCCCATCGAAAAAACCAACAGTAAAATGAAACTCATGTGGAAGAAGTCTAATGGATAGATCTCTGGAAGGCTTCATACTAGTCTTTAGGCTGTCCCAAGCACTATAAATCTGAAAAGAAACATTAACAGGAGAACATGAATAGCCTTCAAAAAAAAAATTATTTTGGCTGCACCAAATATACCAATGGAACAGAATTGGAAAAGCCCTCCAAGTCTTCCCTCTGCTAAGCCACCACCGCATACATTCCTCAGTTGTATTGTAAGTAGGAACTTGGACCTGCAATTTACTACACAACATGGATAAAGATTCACAAGCAAAAGGACATGAATAAAAAAGATGAAAAATATCCTCCTCTTCAATGCCACAAAGATAACTCAGACCCGACCCTTGCCATCCTCTTTTTTGAAGATTTTTCCAAGTAAGATTTTTGTCTTTCCAAACTAACCAGAGAAAAATGATCATTTTAACTTGTGCTCTGGTTTTCTAATTATCCTTGAACCAACAGTCTGGATCTAGGTTTGGCGTATGATTTATCAGTGCAGTGTAAATTTCCTTTGCTTTCGACCCTTCCTTTGAGTAGGTGCCCTCCCAGAGGAGTCTATTACCCTCTGTATTACAACATAGCCCCTGCATTCTAAGAATATTGGTAAAATGAATCCAGATATCTCCCCACCTTCGCTCTAGCCCCAAATCAGAGATGTTTTTCCATTTGGGGACCCCACCTTCCCACTCATGGATGATCTGCTGAAGGTAGAAGACCCCGTTTTGATTTAAACAATTAATGAGGGCCTCCGGTAAAGAAAAAATACAATCAAAACCTAGTATTTTACAACAGCCAATGAGGATATTTGAGCCATTACCAAAATTCCATAACAAATGCTCCTTGAATAATGGCCACAGTTTCCCAAAGCCTTTCCAAATAGAAGATCTATAGTGCCCAGTATTCCAGCCCGTGATAAACATATCTTCCAATGAATCCCCTTGCAAGTATTTATGTTTAACAATGTTTTTCTAGATACCTCTCGTGTGAAGAAACCTCCATAGGGATTTTATGAGGAGGGAAATCTCGAAAACCTCCAAATCAAGGATGCCCCATCCCCCTTTATCTTTTGGAATGGTCAACATATCCCACCTAGCTAAGTGAATGGCTCTTTGATCTCTTCGCTCCCATATGAATTTAGCCATAATCCTTCGAATTTCCATCGTTGTCTCATTCGGAATAATATAAATATGAGCCCAGTAAAATGTAATCTGTTGAAGAACAACCTGCTTGAATATTAGCCTAGCACCTCTGGATAACCACTTAGCTGACCATAAATTCAGTTTATTATGATATTTGTTGATCCGCGATTTCCAGTCCTCCGAAGTATAGTTTAGAGCTATCATATGAAACCCCAGATAAGTCATACCTTCTTTTAAGGAGGCCTTTGTGAAACTAAACAAGTTAGCTAAGTCACTCTGTACCATCTCATCCCAACGACAAAATAAATACAAGATTTTCATCACTGGTCAACATCCGAGTGGCTTCACAGAAAATACAACCAAAGCCACCAAAGTTTTTTTAGTTGGTTGAATTGTGAAAACAAAATATTTTTTAATAAAAAAATCGAGACACTAATCTAGATCTCAAGCATACACAAGGCTGCTTCTTATTTTCGCTAAAACATTTGGAAACAGAGCTTTGTTAGATTTTATATGTGCGAAAATTTTTTGGTGGTCCCACACCATGCCCAGTCAATTGGAGGACACACGGTAGAACCTTATAGGTTCGGGTTTTATTTTGAAGTCTGGCCAAGAACTCAGAACCAGACGCGAAATGTTTATGAGGTGCAATGGATAAAGAGTTTTCGCATCACAAACTTGGCTTGCGTCAGCAGCCAATTTTTAGACGCGATATGGATTATAGGGCGGATTTGATTCTCATTACGTGCAAAAAAAGTTCTGTGACGTCACCCATTTTGTTACGTGAAAATCCTCATTGCAATTTGGTTTAATTCCAGTTTGAAGTCTGGGCGCATAGTTTGGCTTTTATGTCATATTATGGTTTTGTTTAATGTTTTATTGTTTTGATCGCACGATGGGTTATATGTTTTACATATGTTTTAAACATATATTAAAACATTGTGCTATAATGAGGTGGGCCTGAAAGGGCAATACATAGAGTTTAAAGTTTAGTTTTTTATTATATAGTTTTGGTTCATATGTGCTGCAACAAATTTAGTAGTTTTGTTTTCATTTTGAAAAGTGAATGTATTTGTGTTATTTTATATACACATCGTATTGTAATGTAATATAATTGTTGTTACACAACAATGTATAAAAAAGTGAAATAGACAGTGTATTATTTTGTAATTTGCACAACATTGCACATTGTAACACACAACAGTGTAGTTTTTAAGAGACAAAGTGTGTTTTTTCTGTGAGAGATACAGAAGATTTTTCTGGCACTGTGTCTTGTAACAGTCTAGCTTTGTAATCCCTCCGAGGAGGAAGAGTTTGTAATAGTTTTTATGGTTAAGGAATAGAAGTTTTTTTAACAGTGTGAAACTTTGTCTCCTGAAGAAATTTTTTATTAAGTTCTCTGTGTTAAGAGGAGAGCATCACTCTCTCCATTCTGTTATGGAATTCTCAGAAATTCCAACATGGTATCAGAGCTACTCTAGGCTCTTTGAAGGTGTCAAAGAAGCTAAAGGAATGATTTCTTGTTGCAGCAGCTTCTCCAGCAGAGTGAAGACTCAGTCAAAAGAATCCAAGGTATTTCTCAAGACAGTTTTTATTGTGTTACTGTTTGAAGATATTCAGTTATTTTAAATACACGTTCAAGTGATTTGAAGCATAGTTAAGAGTGCAAGAATGGCTGGAGCCAGCACTAGCATGAGTATAGGTAATACTTAGCTCCCACAATTTAATGGGAAAAACTATGAGTACTGGGCAATAACCATGAGAGCCCTGTTTGCTTCCCAAGACTTATGGGAACTTGTTGAGAATGGTTTTGAAGAACCAGTAGATGAAAACGTGTTTAATGATTTAACTCAAGTAGAGAAGGAACTGTTGAAGATAAATAAGAAGAAGGATTCTATAGCCCTCTACTTTTTGTATCAAGCAGTGCATGAGAGTCTGTTTCCAAGGATAGCAGCAACTAAGAGATCCAAAGAAGCATGGAAAACTCTCAAGACATCCTATCAAGGCATGGATAAAGTGAAGACAACAAAACTACAATTGCTGAAGAGAGATTTTGAGACTCTCTGCATGAAGTAGTCAAATAGCATTGACTCATTCTTCACACATGTGATTGGAATGGTCACATAGATAAGGTCTCATGGAGAGATTCTTGAAGAAAGAAGGACTGTAGAGAAACTATTGAGGAGCCAACCCTCAAGGTTTGATGTGATTGTCACCACCATAGAAGAAACTAAGGATCTCACAAAATTTTCAATTGATGAGCTACATGCATCACTGATGACACATGAGCAGAAATTTGGTAGAAATGAAAACTCATCTCTGGAGCATGCCTTTAAGACCCAGATGTCCTTTGGAAGAGGAAGAGGTCAAGGCAGAGGAAACAAGAGAGGAAGAGGCAGAAGCATAAACAGAGGTGGAAGAAACAGTCGAGCAAATGCTCAAGGAAGGGGCAACAATCCAAATCAGAACCAAGGCCAAGGCAACAACCAAAAAAGTGGTCAATAACATGCTCATGGACAAAGGTATGATAAATCCAATGTCCAATGTCATTATTGTAAAAAATATGGGCATTATGCAAATGAATGTAGGAAGAAGCAGCATGATATGAGTAATAGAACTAGTGCAAATTTCACTAGAGAAAATATTAGCTAAGATAAAAAAAATTAGCTTGTAATATGGCTGAGGAAAAGAGTGAATATTTATGGTTTCTAGACTCCGGTTGCAGTAACCATATGACAGGAAACATAACCATGTTTTCTATGTTAGATGAGAATGTGAAATCACAAGTCACATTAGGAACAGATAGTAAAGTTTCTGTTATGGGAAAAGGAGAAGTAAATGTCTTAACAAGGAAAGGAGAAAAGAAATCCATAGCAGATGTTTATTATGTTCCTAGAATGAAATGTAACCTCTTAAATATTGGACAACTTGTTCAAAATGTGTACAATGTTTTCTTTGAGGATGATGTATGCACCATCATGGATAAACCACCCAGCAAACAATGTATGGTTGAAGTGAAGATGACAAGGAACAAGATGTTCCCTCTCAAGATGAGAGCAGATTTAAAGAATGGAGAAGAGATAGCAGCAATGACACAAGAGGCTCTCCAAAGCGAACCAAAAGATGAGAATTGGTTGTGGCACTTGAGATTTGGACATCTCAACTTTGGAGGTCTTAACTTGTTGAACATAAAAGGAATGGTAAGAGGATTGCCATTGATAGAGAAGTCGGACAGCCTTTGTGAAGGTTGTATCTTGGGTAAACAACACAAAGAACGTTTTCCATCTGGGAAAAACATAAGGGCAAAGGCACCCTTGGAAATTTTCCACTCAGATTTATGTGGACTGATGCAAACTCCATCACTTGCAAGCAGCCACTATATGTTAACATTTATAGATGATTTTACAAGAAAAAATTAGGTTTACTTTTTGAAAAACAAAAGTGAAGTGTTTGAAATACTCTGCAATTTCAAAGCACTTTTGGAGAACCAAAGTGGGTTGCATATCAAAGTCCTAAGGATTGATAGAGGAGGTGAGTATATCTCCAAAGAATTTCTACATTTTTGTAGAGAAAATGGAATTCATAAGCAGTTTACAACCAGGTACACTCTGCAACAAAATGGAGTTTCCGAAAGGAAGAATAGGACAATCATGGATATGGTAAGGAGTATGCTAAAGGCAAAGCATTTGCCTAATGATTATTAGGATGAAGCTATAAATTGTGTAGTGTACATTTTGAATAAATGCCCTACAAAAGCAGTTATGAACAAAGTTCCAGAAGAGGCATGGAGTGGCACAAAGCAAGGAGTCACCCACATGAAAGCTTTTGGTTGTGTGGCTTATGCACACATTCCAGATCAGCGAAGGAAGAAGTTGGACAACAAGGGGGAGACATGTATTTTCATTAGATACAATGAGGAATCCAAAGCTTACAGGTTGTATAACCCATCCATCAAGAAGTTTATTGTGAACATATATGTTCAATTTATTGAAGAGGAAGCATGGGATGGAAGCATAGAGAAAACAATGAATGTTAAAAACTGTCTGTCTCATGATGAAAGTGATGAAGAGTTGGCTGAAATACATCCCCCAACAGCAGCACCAACACAAGGGCAGCAAAGCACACCCTTGAGGAGAAATGAAATTGCTTCTCCAAGAACACCACAAGGAGGAGATTTGAGTGCTACTTCAAGCACTCATACACCAAATGAAAGAGGAACAAAGTTTATAAATTTAAATGAGATTTATGAACAAGAGGTAGAAAATGAAGGTATGAACTCTTTGTTTTCTTTTTATTGTCATGTTGATGACCCTATTCATTTTGATGAAGCTATTAAAGATAGGAAATGGATAGAAGCTATGGATGAGGAAATTAATGCCATAGAAAGAAACAAAACATGGGATTTGGTTGAACTCCTAAAAGGTAAAGAAGTTATTGGAGTTAAATGGATCTAGAATACCAAGAGTAATGCTGAAGGCAAAATTGAGAGACACAAGGCCAGACTTGTGGTCAAATGATATAAGCAGCAACATGGGAGAGACTCTGAGGAAACTTTCGCGCTGGTTGCTAGAAAGGAAACCATGAGAGAAATGTTGTCCATAGCAGCACAAAACAAGTGGAAAGTTTACCAAATGGATGTGAAGTCAACATTCCTAAATGGAGTATTAATGGAAGAGGTTTACATTGAACAACCTCTAGGCTATGAAAAGAAAGGCCAAGAGCACAAAGTGTGCAAATTGAAGAAATCTCTTTATGGGCTAAAGCAAGGGCCAAGAGCATGGTACAGTAGGATAGATTCCTATCTACTGGAAAATGGATTTGAAAAATGTGAGGGAGAACCCACCCTCTACATCAAAGAAAAATATGGTAAAATGTTGGTAGGTTTTTTATATGTTGATGATGTAATTTTCACAGGTAATGATGATTACCTTATTGAAAATTTTAAGACAGTCATGAAAGAAGAATTTGAAATGACTTATATGGGTTTGTTGAGATACTTCTTAGGAATAGAAGTAGAGAAAAATTAAAATGGGATTTTTATCTCACAAGCAAAGTATGTTAATGAGGTTTTGGAAAGATTTAATATGCAGGAGAGAAAAGCAGCAATAACTCCCACAGTGATGAGATTAAAACTCAACAGAGAGGAAAACAGCAAGGATTTTTATCCTAGTTTGTACAATTGCATAGTTGGCAGCCTCATGTATTTGAATGCAACTAGGCTGGATATAATGCATGTTGTTAGTTTGATTTCCAGATTTATGGAGAAGCCAAAAGAAGCACATTGGCAAGCAGCAAAAAGGATTCTGAGGTATGTTAAAGGCACTAAAAGGTTTGGTATTTTATATACTTCTTTAGAATGTTCAGATTTAATTGGATACACTGACAGTGATTGGGATGGAAGTGTAGATGATTAGAAAAGTACTTCCGGTTATGTTTTTCACATGGGTTTAGGAGCCATTTCGTGGGCTTCTAAAAAGCAGCCTATTGTAGCATTGTCTACAACAGAGGTAGAATATGTGGCAGCTACAACAACAACATGTCAAACAATTTGGATGAGAAGGATGCTAAGGATTTTATGTCAAGAACAGGTGAAAGGTACAATTATTTTTTGTGACAATAGCTCAGTTATTGCATTGTCCAAGAATACTATGTTTCACAAGAGAACGAAACACATTGACACAAAGTTTCACTACATCAGACAACTAGTGATCAATGGTGAAATTGTTTTAGAACACTGCAGAATTCAGGAGTAGTTTGCAGACATTCTGACCAAGCCATTGGGGCAGAAGAGGTTTGAGTTTTTAAGAAAATGTCTGGGTATGACTGATAACCCACCAGTTGAAATTAAGGGGGACTGTTGAAATGTTACTTTCAACTGCAACATTGTACAATGGCCGCCTTCTAATTATGTTTGGAAGGATCCTGATATTGGGATGCTTTCTAAAATGGTGAACAGTTAGTTTTTTATTTGAAACCTCGCAGTCCTCTGTACATTTGAGAACAGAGCATTTCCTTTTATTGAAAAACATAGCATACACAGGGCCGCTTGTTATTTTCGTTAAAACATTTGGAAACATAGCTTTGTTTCATTTTATACGCGCGGGAGTTTTTTGGTGGTCCCACACACCAGTCAAATGGAGGACACGCGGCAGAACTTTATAGGTTCAGGTTTTATTTTGAAGTCAGAACGAGAACTCAAAACCGGACCCAAAATGTTTATGAGGCGCAATGGATAAAGATTTTTCACGTCAGAAACTTGGCTTGCATCAATAGCAAATTTTAAAATACGATATGGATTATAGGGTGGATTTAATTCTCATCGCGTGCACAAAAAGTTCTGTGACCTCACCCATTTTGTTACGCGAAAATCTTCTTTGAAATTTGGTTTAATTGCAGTTTGAAGTCCGGGCGCATAGTTTGGCTTTTATGTCATATTATGGTTTTGTTTAACTTTTTATTTTTTTTATCACACGACGGGTTATATGTTTTATATATGTTTTAAACATATATTAAAACATTGCGCTATAATGAGGTGGGCCCGAAAGGGCAATACATAGAGTTTAAAGTTTAGTTTTTTATTATATAGTTTTGGTTCATATGTGCTACGACACATTTAATAGTTTTTTTTTCATTTTGAAAAGTGAATTTATTTGTGTTATTTTATATACACAACGTATTGTAATGTAATATAACTATTGTTACACAACGATGTATAAAAAGCAAAATAGACAGTGTATTATTTTGTAATTTGCACAGCAGTGCACATTGTAACACAAAGCAGTGTAGTTTTTAAGAGACAGAGTGTGTTTTTTCTGTGAGAGACAGAGAAGAGTTTTCTGGCACTGTGTCTTGTAACAGTCCAGCTTGGTAATCCCTATGAGGAGGAAGAGTTTGAAATAGTTTTTATGGTTAAGGAATAGAAATTTTTTTTAACAGTGTGAAACTATGTCTCCTGAAGAAAAAATTTATTAAGTTCTCTGTGTTAAGAGGAGAGTATCATTCTCTCCATTTTGTTCTAGAATTCTCAGAAATTCCAACAATGAGCTCCAGCAGTACCAGTATCCCAAGGATATTTTCCCCACGACCAACTAGTTCATGTGAGAAATATGAGCGATTCAATAGCGATGATGAAAACGAAATATAGAACAATGTTTTCAATATGAAACCCTTTAAAATTCAATCGGGTATGGTTACAAGACCCAGGTTTCAACGAGTTGGTGACAAATTATTTGGGTACACACAAGCGGAGGGCAAGGATTCCTATGATGGAAACTTGGGGAACACCCTTCGGGGTCTAAAGGCCATGGTCAAATCTTTGGAGCGGGCAAAGAAGCGATTTTTAAAGGCAAAGTTAAAGGACTGTGAAATGGAGACTTCACGATTGCGGAAGGAATTGGATAATGAAAACCCAAAATTTGATATTTGGGATAGATTGAAGGCTATTGAAAGAGAGAAGAGAAAAATCCTACTTGTGGAAGAAAAATCGTGGAGACTGAAAAACAGTGCTTTATGGCTAAAGGCATGGGATAGGAATACAAAGTTTTTTGATGCCTTTGCATCGGGGAGAAAGCATCAAAACTCAATTTGGAAGATTACTGAAAAGGATGCTACTTATATTTCCTCTGAGGACATCCATGAGGCGGCGTTTAGACATTTCAGTACCATTTATGCAGATCGCCCGACGATGGACCATATAGATTAGTTCTAGGCATTAGAGGATATTCTGATTATGTTTGATGAGCGGGCATGCAGGATTTCAACAAGCCAGTGTGTAAGGAGGAAGTCCTAAGGGTTTTAAAATCATTCGAAGAGGATAAGAGTCTCGGGCCAGATGGTTGGATCCTGGACTTTTTCATTCACTTTGCTGATTTTTTCCTTCATTTCATTGTGGAAATGGTGGAAGATACGAGAAGAACAGGCAAGATAAAAGGGGGCCATTAACTCTACTTTTCTGGTATTGATCCCAAATAATGATGGGGCCAATATGTTTGATGATTATCACCCGATTTATTTATGCAATACTATATATAATATTGTGTCAAAGACTATTTTTGAAAGGATGAAGAAATTTCTATCCATTCACATTTCTGTGAAACAATCGGGCTTTCTAAAAAAAAGGAGCATTCATGATGTGGTGGCGTCATCGCAGGAGGTTATACATTCTATTCACACTAAGAAGATGCAGGCTATGGTCATTAAAATAGACCTTAGTAAGGCTTATGACAGAACTGATTGGGGTTTCTTGAGAATGATATTATTCAAGACTGGGCTTGATAGAGAGCCTGTAATCTGGATCATGGGATGTGATACTATAACATCCATGGCTATCATTTCAATGGAGTGGCCACACGTTTTTTCAATCCTGGTATAGGTTTAAGGCAAGGTTGTGCACTTTCCCCTCTCCTCATCATTTTAGTTATGGATGCTCTTAGCACAAATATTAATCAGGCAGTGAGATCAGGATGCATTAGAGGTATTTGATTGTCTCATAAGAGAGAGCTTAGTTATAATTTCTTTGTGGACGATGTCTTTCTTTTTGGACTAATCATTAGAAAAGTTTGGTATGCTCTAAATGGTATCCTCTCCAGGTTCTGTTCGACATCTGGTATGGAGGCTAATTGTGACAAATCCTGCATTTACTATGGGGAGGATGGGTTGGATATGGCATATCATATTGGTAATCAGTTTAATTTTAAAACTGCGCCTCTAGACTTAGGTTTTAAGTATTTGGGCTTTCATATGAAGCGGAATAACTATGGTATTAATGATTGGAAGTGGATGGTTGATAAAATTGAAAAGAGAATTTGGGGATTGACCATGAAATGGTTCTCTTTAGGCAGAAGACTAGTGCTAGTCCAGGCAATATTACAGTGGTATTTGGTTTACTGGGCCCATGTTTATATTATACCATGCTAGATTCTAAATGATATCAGAAGAAAAATGATAAAATTTCTATGGGGCGGTAAGAAATAAAAAATTCGCTATCACTTGGCACGTTGGGATCTGATTATGCAACCAAAAGACAAGGGGGATTGGGGAATTAAAGACATACACAAATTTGGTCAAGCACTACTTATGAAGACAATCTGGTGAGGATTGATGCTGAAAGGGATATGGAGTGACATCCTCAAATATACATACTTGGGTGAAAATGGTATGGAGGAACTGTTCCTGTTAGGATGGCGTGATAAAATCTGGAGTGGTTTTCGACAAACATGGCCTAGGTTCTCAAAATTCCTACGCTGGAAATTTGGGGATAGGGGGAAAATACACATCAGACATCCTAGCATTATTGGAACCCCTACAGCTGTTGCTATGAGTACCCATTTAATTCAAGATCTAAATGGAAAAGCACTGTTCTATCTTTGCCAAGTAATAAAGGTGGTGCATGATGGGATCCCATGCTGGCTATCGTCGGAAAATTTAGATCTATCAAACCATATGAAGGGTGAATCAGAAGATTATTCTGAAGACCTACGAGGACATGGTTTTCTTATGGAAAGAGTGGGGGATAGGGTGACATGGAAAGGTGTGACCAAGGATGGTATGCCAGTGGTAGAGGATATTTATAAAATACTGCTTTTGTAGGAAAGCCAACACCTGGATCAACAAATTTTTAGACATATATGGAAAATCATGCACAACTAAAGATGAAGCTCTTTCTATGGCTTGTCTTGATGAATACAAACCTTACACGGGAAAATTTAAATAGGAAAGGTAAGATTGGTCCAGGTATTTGTAGGTTGTGCATGAAGGAAGGGGAAAACAATATACATCTTTTCTACAAATGTGTTTTTTCCAAAAAGGTTTTAAAACATATTTGCGAATATTTCAAGCTTAGCCTTCCCATATTGGAAAATATGGGTGTTTTCATACAGTGGTGGCAGGAAAAGGAATACTATTCTCAGAAATATTCTGCCTGTTTTCCACTGGGCTGTCTGGGTGGGGTGGAATAGGTGGGTTTTTGAAGAGGTATGCAGTAATTCGAAGAAGATAGATGGTAATATTATTCAGTACTAGGATAGGATGAAAACAGATTCAAAACCACCGGTGGACCTCTCAATTCGTTTGAGACCTGTGGAGATAACATACCCGGCAGGTTTCTTTGATGGAGCATCACAACAATCTAGATGTGGTTGTGGTGCTTGGTTAATGTTATCACCAACCTTTCATTACAATATATATTGGCATGGGGGCATTGGATTGAATACGACAGCATAAGTACTGGCTTTGTGGGGTTTACTCTGGTTTGCTTCACAACTCTGCATTGAGTCAATTTGCATCTATGGAGACTCAAAGGTTCTGATAGATTTCTTAAATAAGGATAAACAACTTAATCCTAGAAATCTAAGAACTTGGATGGAGCGTATAAAAGCAATAAGAAGATATTTTACTTCCATCTAGTTTAGTCATATCTAATTTGAAAAGAACACTCAGGCGGAGAGATTATCAAAAAAAGACTTGGCTGGAATTTTCGAGATCATGCATTATGTGATGACAAGGATGGATGGGGATGGTGTTGAAAGAGAGATGAAATTTTATTAGCTCCTACGATGTCTGGGGGTTCTTTCCTAAATATAACCTATGGGGGAAGGTTGGTTTTCCCATCACCGTTTTTCTGGGAGGCGTTACTTATTTTCGGGCTCACAGCACAACAGAATATCCACTCTGTTTTTTGAACTATCTGGGATAAGCTAGAACGGATTTTTGGGATGTGACTTCATAGAAAAAACAGTTTTTTTTTAGTAAAGTGGATTTTTTAATTGCTATGTTTACAACAAGATCACTTTTTTTTGTATTTTTTTACATGTACTGAACTTTCTGAACAATGAAATAGACATATCTGGGATATTTTTGATATTGAAGTATATGGCAGAAAAGGGAAAAATAAAAAAGGTGTTAAAGAGAACTTGATATTTTTTCTGATATGTATTTCGAATGATATCTTTATGTACTGGAAAATTATATAATCCAGTTTTTTTTTCTTTAAAAATGTTGTCCATGAAAGTCCCACTGGATATTTTCACTGACACCAGCGATTTTGAAGACGAAATGCAAGGAGGACAAAAATGAAATTTTATAGTGTAAGTTGATTTTGCATGGATTTTTCCCAATTACATATTGTTATTTCATTTCTTCCCGGTTCATATTTAACCAGAATTAGGCAGAAATTTCGATGTAGAGTTTGGAATAAGGAATAAATTTCAATTTCTTAGGGAAAAGGGAAGAAATTCCAATTTTAGATATAACTAAAGTAAGTTGGAAATAGGGGAAAATTCAAGTTGAAATAGAGTTGTATGATACCTGTGTGTGAAACAGGTGTTTTATCCATTTCCGAGTTTACCTGAATCGATGTAAAAATTTTATCAAAATTTTGGTTGGACAATTTCTTTAAATTGCTGTACCACAAAATTTTGACAATCAAATTTTGATTATAGAACTCTTTTGTATCGATTCTCCTCTGTCATGATCTGTTTTGTAGGATAAGGAAGACGTTATGAGATAGGGTATATCTATTTTTGCTATTGTATCTGGAACTAATATTTGGTATATCTATTATTCTTATTGGTATCTCGAACATCATTTTTATCTTTGGTAACTTCACATTTATATATAAATTGTTTTGATTTTGAAAATTTCATTTCATTTATCTAAATTGAACCATGTGTTTGAATTAATTATTATTTTATTAATTATGCCCTAAGGCTTTTCCTCTGGGAAGAACTTCCCTCGAGTCTTATCTGTCTTCTTATGCTCCATTTCATCTAATGTTAAACGCTTTAAATTTTTGCCACCGTTGGATGAAAAATCTTATCATAACTACCTTTTCAAACTACCCAGCCCAAAGGAAGCATTCATCTTTGGGAGCGGCAAATGATTCACAACGGCTCATCGAATTGCTTTGTTAAGTTTTTTGAACAGGCTTGTGGTTTGTTTTTTTATAAAGGTCTTATTTAGCGTTTTTGTCACAAAGGGTTTGCTTTTATAGAAATTTAAATGTTTTGCAAATGAATAAATATTGTATAAAAGGCCTACAGAAAGAATCAGTGCTGCATTGAAAGACCCCAGAAATCCGTTGTTGCCGAGAACAGAATGCTACAGCTGTGAGTTGCTTTTAGCTTATGATTTTCTGAATGAAAATGCTATTTTTTTTATCAGGATTCAAATGTAACTCTGTACTTAGTATCTTTTAAGCAAACAATTGCACTGGAACTGATAAATTTCTAATTGTCACAGTTCATTCAACTACAATTTTTCTCAGAGCAATTCGATCCAATTCGTGCCTAAATATTGCCGACCAGCCAATGCCTCAGATGCCTTAATATCATTTATTATTTCTTCAGATGTGATAATATTATGTCCACTACTTGATGTCGTAAGCTGGACATCTATAATTTCTACAAGTATTAACAGATGAATTATCTGGACTAGCGAAACATAAAATGTTTCAAAATAAAAATAATGTTTACCAAATTTCAGAAAATAGAAATATCAGTATATGTGTGTCTTATTGTTTTGTAAATGTATCTTTTTTATTTTCCAACCAGTGGTATTCATGGGCCAATGTTTCCAATTATCACGACTTTGTTGTCACTCTCACTCTTTTTGTTAACGTGGGTTTCTTTTTATGGAATTAAAAAGATCAAAACTCAATCTATTTGCACAAATGCTTTGAAAATTTTCATGTGCATATTTGAATTTAAATTTTGTATTCTGGTTTCATGACTTGAATGTCTGTCATTTAGCATTAAAATTATTGATTGAACCCCTTCTTTCAATGACAGAAACTCTACCGATATATGCTTTGAATATGCCCATGTGCGGAGCTTTTTAAAGCATATTTTAGGTTTGAAATCTTCTAGACAAGCTACTGTAGCGGATCGCGGGGATAAGTGCAAGAGATTCCCGGCTTCTTCATATGATGATGAAGAAGATGATAGAACATTTTCTTCTTCAAATGATAATGATAGAGAATAACATGATGTAAACATCTTAAAAATAGATTGAATTAGTATTTCTGCTACTTTTAAATGGTAAGTTGTTGTTTTGATTCTTTACTGTCATTGTTAAGTTAACCTTTTGATTAGGTTCATAAGATGCCATATTTGATAGTATGAATGTGCGCCTTTTAGCTAGTTTTTTTGAAGTTAATATCATTGACCTAATTATTATTATTCTCCAGAATATTTATTGATGGTGATTGTTAAATATTTTCTGGTTCTTTGGTATCTTAAACCCAAATCATTGTTCAAAGAAAATTTTCAGAGTTTTGAACCTATCAATGAAATAACTGAGTGTGTATTATGGTTAAGATTTAAAAATATTAAATCATATTTAATTATTTCACATTTCATTGCATCTCATTATAAAATTTACAACTCTGTCATTTTTAATTTGAAGGTTGCAACTTTTTTCATGAGCATTTTAATAATGATTAATAACAATTACAGAAATATGGTTAGAGAAAAATTATGCTCCTTGTCATTGTTATAATTGGGTTTTATTTACAAAATCTGGTATGGATAAATTTTATTATATGGATTTTTGAAAAATCTTTGTATTTGTAATTTACACTTTGGTTGTGACAATGAGGAGTTGTAGAAATTTTTCTCCAACCTGAGGTGTAATTTTTTTTATGATGTTAATGGTTCAATGATATTCTTATTAATTTTAGTTGGAATTTAAACTTATTAAGTAATAAAAATTAATTGTTAACTTAAGCTTAATTCAACTTAGTTAAGATGAAATAATAGTAATGGATGAAAAGTTAGCTTATTTAGTCAAGGTTGTGTTGCTAAATCATGTCTCTATAGAAATCATAGTTAAATTCCCTTTGCCTTAAGCTTGACTCCATTTTGATTAAAAAGTGTCATAAGCTAGATCTAAGACTTTTGTGATCCATTGATTAAAAAGTGTCATAAGCTAGATCTAAGACTTTTGTGATCCATAATTTAGATAAATTTTTTTCGGATTAATCACATCATTAGGATTAGGTCAACGTATGTGGTTCAACCTACCTCATGACAAGGTGAAAAAAGATGATTGATCTCAATGAATAAATAGTTAGGATGCATAATAAAAAAAATTGAACTAATCAACAGCTAGTTTTTAACGGCTAGTTTACAACAGCTAGTTCTTAACGGCTAGTCTTAACGACTATCACGACTATCTCCTCGCAATGATGCATCCTAACTATTTATTCATTGAGATCAATCATCCTTTTTCACCTTGTCTTGAGGATGAACCACATTAGATAGTTCAAAACTTCGACCTAATCCTAATGATGTGATTAATCCAAAAGACATTTATCTAAAGTGTCATAAGCCTTATAATTTTTATAATTATAATGTTGAATTCATTGATTAAAAAAGTGTCATAAGTGTCAACTTTTATTTATTAATCCATTTATAATTATAGTGGTGAATTCATTATCTCTATTTAATATGTCATAAATTTTAATTATTTATTATTTTCATATATATATTATTCACTCTAATTATTGTTAAAGTTTTTAATGGGACCCTATATATTTGTGTTTATTAAATCATTAAATTAAATCTTTGTCAAATTTTGATTAAAATTAACGAGAAAAAATGTCTTGAAAAGTGAAAAAAGCCATTAATTATTGAATTTGGCTTATAAATTGAGATGAACATTTTCATAAAGTGTTTAATGAATCTCTTATATATATATATATATATATTCATTCATTAAATCATTAATTAATCTAATGGACAAGGCATATAATTGGTATAATAAATTTATTATTATGCTAAATTTTGTTGGTCAAATTTAAATATTACATACTAATACTAGTTATTTTTTATCAATTTTAAAAGTATTATTAAGATATGAATATTTTAATTTCAAGTTGTTAAATAAGTGTAAAAAGTGACGGCAAAAACCAGAGGCTCTTGGTTTTTTAGACTAGGATATTTCCATGTTCTTCCCTGATTATATTTCCTAATTGAGTCTATAATTTTCTCACCAATGTGGTCTATTGTTAAAGGAAGTTTGGGAAAAGAAGTTCAACAAATTTCCAACTTGAGTTTTAAAAATTGGTTTGTAGTCTATAAAGATAATGTTCAAAATGGGGTTCATCTTGAACTCAAGGGCTTGTTTAACATTTATTGGTTTTATTTATTTACCTTCTTGAGAGTCTAGGAGTTCCTTAACAACATTGTGTTGGTCTTTGGTACAATTTTAAAGATAAATCCCTAAAAAAAAAACATATGCAAGATAGTATGTTCAAATATGTAAAAGATAATGTAAAATGATCATTTACATTCTGAAAGTTGGTCAATGTATTTGTTACATTACAGGGAAAGAATTAGGATGTCAAAATTTGAATAAAGGTCATCACTGAAAAGTTGAAGTTAAGAACAAGAACGTCGCCAAGTTGAAGTTAAGAATAAGGACGTCACATGTGAAAAGTTGAAGTTAAGAATAAGGCAACCATTATTATTGTCCACCAAGTTAGTATTTTGGATCCAATGTATTGGAATCTATGAACATTTATTTTTAATGTGAGAAACATGTACTTTGAAAACCATTCAAAACATAATCCATTCTTTAAGTGATTTGATTTCAATCTGTAAATATAATCAAATAATTAATTCTGGAACTATTATGTTTGTGTAAAGAGAAATTACTCATAAATGAAAACATCACCTAAACAAAATTACTCTCTTTTACTGAACAAATTTTAATGGAGTTAATGAAGACAAGCATGATATGCCTTGGAGTATAGCCCCCTCAAAATTGTTTTAGAGGAGTTAATGAAGACAAGCATGATATGCCTTGGATTGTAGCTTTTTCAAAATTGTGATTGACAATTATCGAACCTTCAATTTATGCCTTGTTATGCATTGATGGTATAAATCGTGGAAGAAAATATTCACTTGCAGAAACTTTTAAGATAAAAATTTTAACATTTGAAAAGTTTTTATGACACTAATTCATCTTCTCCATGGTTTTTTATTTATATGGCACGATTCTTCTCAAATTTATGTACCAAAAATT
The DNA here is from genome assembly GCA_034641835.2 of Pinus albicaulis. NCBI lineage: Eukaryota > Viridiplantae > Streptophyta > Pinopsida > Pinales > Pinaceae > Pinus > Pinus albicaulis. Next base: position 178,225 of record JAXQQM020083128.1, read on the forward strand.
TTCAGAGTAGCTAAACTGGGATTACACATGTAAATAAAATATTATAGCAAAATGTTTTCAAATACGAACGCGTGAGTGAATACGAAACTAGAGTCCTTTGACCAGTATTAATATAATCAACTATCCGTTCCTGTAAAAAAAAAAAAATACGAAACTAGTTACCGATTCCATATATAGAATTAAATTCACTCTCATACGTGGGATTACCCATGTAAATAAAATATTATAGAAAAAGGTTTTCAAATACGAACGCGTGAGTGAATACGAAACTAGTTACCGTTTCCATATATATAGTTAAATTCACTCTCATAGCTATTCTCAGCTTGTGTGTATTTGGATTTTAATTTTAAAACTGTCGAATTATATATTTTCATTTTCTAAATAATTTACATCCAACTAAAACTTATCTTTATCTGTATATATGATATGACGATCTCTTATTAGTTTCTTCACTTTTTGCAAGCGAGTCTGAATCACAAAAAGACCGGACTAACAAGAGACCCTGAAAGCGGTGTACTACCAGATATCTAGTATTTTCTTATGGAGCTGTGACCTTTTCGAGCGAGCCTGAACAACACATTACGCATGATCGAGGATTTGTTCGTTTATGCTGGGATCTTTTTATAGAATGCATCTTATCTCACAGGCTCAAAAATAGTTTTTGTTTATGTCACTAGTCTTTACTAGTGGCATTATGGCTCGGTTATTTTCATGGTTGGAATAGCATTGTTTTCAACTCTTAATGTCTGTTTATGTCTTCAAATTTTGTTTATGTATTGAGAAACAACATTGTTGGATTTGGCTTCAGTTTTGAATACTGACAGCTATATGCGAAGCAGTTCACTCTATTTATTAGACAGGAGAACATAGTTAGAATAATGTTGTAACTTAATTTCTTTTGAAGAGTCTTTCCAGAACGTGAATATGGTAGTTGATATGTACTGTTTACTTATAATATAAACAGTTTCTTTTTTTTTCCTTGTGGAAAAAAAATACTTAAAACTTATCGTTTTTTTTCCTTCTGAAAAAAAGATTATCTTTAATATGTTAGAAAGTAAATAACTCAATCATGATTGTTACCGCCTATAAATTGAGAAGGTTATGAAACTCAACCATGATTATTATATCCAAAAAAATTTCCAGGATGGACGACCACTTAATGCTAAATTAAATGTCGCTTTATGCCTCGTTTAAAGCATTTGATAAATATGCAATTGTTGCACTTGAAAATGGTTCCTCGAGCTTGGCTTTTTTTATTTAAGTTATAATGTTTTTATTAATATTTTAATATAATTATTTATTATCTTAAGATTTATATATAATTAAATAATATTAAGAATTATAATTTTTTTTAATTAAGTTAGATTACAGTGATTGTTGCAATAGATTTATTATAATAATTTATTGTTCATTTAATGTGTTAATCTTAAACTTGAATGTTTAGATACATATATTTCTTTAGTTGATTATTTATGAAATTGATTTGAGTCTAATAAAAATGATAATATATTTGAATCTAAAAATCACTTAATCTTTTTTGTATTTTTATTAGTAATATAATGCTTAATTTATATAAAATTGAGTATTTATAATTATTATTGTTTTTTATGTTAATTTATTATTAACTAGACACTAAAAAGGAAAATGATCAATAATTTTTATATTTTATTTTTTTCAACTTTGTTTATATTTATGTACTAGTTTAAATGGTCCTAAAATAATACACACAAAAAACTTCAGCCATCACCTAAAGTTTAGTAGAAGAAAGATGTGTTATTATTGTTTTTTCAACATGGAATTAACACATAACATTTTAAAAAGCTATTGATATCAATTGAACATTTCAATGTTGCCAATTTTATATCAACTTTACTTCTTATTTTATGTATAGTTGCTTTTTACTTCGAAGTATAAAAGAGATGTGTAATACATTTACTTTTTAATATGGAGTTGACACTTGATATATTAATAATCATTGTAAATTGAACAAAGAGGAATATCATTATCAATTCTTATTAAGTTCAAATCTATTGAACTAAGAGAAATCAAGATTTGAGGAAACGTTTGCACATGTGATCAGTGGTTAAAACATTTCAATAGTATGTTGCTTAGTATCAACAAGATATATAATTCCTTTAATTTTCAACAGGAAATTGACATATGACATATTTCACACTTGGAAAATGATCAAAATTTGAAGAAAAAATTATATCTCTAAATATTTGATCCCTCTTAACACATAATAAATCCCAAAGTTAAAATAGATCCACATTCAATAATTTTGATAACCCATAATAAATCCCAAAGTTAAAATAAATTCACATTCGATAATTTTCATGATAAACTACTTTAAACCATAATAATTAATTTAACTCTCTTATTTTTACTTCAAATAATTAAACCGATTTCTTTCCATAATAACCTTATTTTATTCTTTCTATAATAACCTTATCTTATTTTTAATTTATTGATCTAAATTGATAAAACACGAAAAACCAAAAATATAATAATTTTTATATATCTATATAATGTTTAAATACATTTATATATTGAAAAAATCATCTTAACATTTAAAAAAAATAAAAAATCAAAATCCAATCCTCTTTATCGCGTAAGATCCTTAATTCTTAATCATCAGATATATTATCCATTTTCTGAACTGCGATACCTCGTCTGTTCTTTTCAATCAAAGTCCTATGCACATTTTATTGTTAAATGGCATTTACATGTGCCAGGTTCTCATCTTTATTTGAGCTTCTTCTTTTTTTCAGAGAGAAAAAACGTTGTGTATACAGTACATATCATTTTACAGGTTTGCTTTCGTGGCTGTTCCATATACAATGGAGAAAGCCAATATCTATTCATTGGATTTTGAATCGAACTTTTAAATCGTTGTACTGGAGAGTGATATTATAAGGAGATGTTTTTAGTGAGATTTTTTGAAGATTTTTTTTTGGATTTTCCTAGTTTATTTTTTTTTTAAAATCTGACAAAATTTATTGAAAATAGAAATTTGATAGGTAATTTGCACAATAGTGTCCTAAATTTTTTTTAGAGTGCTGAATCTATATTTATAATAAAAAAATTAATTTAAATAACAGAAATCAAAATTTTATCTCAATTTTCTTCACCAATTCAAACACCAAAAATTCGAAAACATCACATTAAAGACTACTCCATATAATAAAGTGACCCTATTGTCTGAAAGCACGGTGTTCTCTTAAGGGGGGGAGTATGTAACACCCACGTAAACATAAACCATTGTAATTTATATTTTTTACGATGTTTTACCGAGACAGTCGCATCAAGAAAATCAAGATTCGGTTAAGGTCAAAACCAATTCTTGATAACTATCCAAATCGTTATGCATCTATGAGGTGAATAGTTTAATGGGATTCCTCTCGCGAGATGGTGAGGATATTCGCTGTCGATTTGGGGGGACTCTCTTACCTCAAAATCCTGTTAGTGTTTACAGTTGGGCTTAGCGACAGTGACACCAGCCATCCTCCATGAACATTTTATGTTGTTGGGAGTAGGTGCTCTTTTATGAAATAAACGTAGCATTGTTTTCAATAACTTTGTGAGCTTATAGCTCCTAGAACTCCGTGGCTATATTCATGTTTCATGACTGTTTCCTATTTTCTTTAACTAGGGGGCGCTTGTTTAGGAAACATCTTAATGGAAGAGAGTTAATGGAATTCTTGCTAGTTGCTCCAATTTACATGATGACGAGAAAAGAAATGTAACTTGCAAAGAAAGTTAGAAGAGTTTCTTGAAGAACTAGAGTTGTTGAATAGTGTGCTTAGTGAGTCAACACGTTGAAGCAAAAAACTCCAGAAGTCTCCCTTCAAATAGTTACCGGGCCAACACATTGGATAAAATACCCATTTATTGCATGGCATCATGCATACAAAGGGTTTTGGACACTTGCTGTATGGATTCAAATATGCCATTGAATGGGAGTCGACTGCCAAGGTAAGTGACTCTGGTTTATTTTATTTATGATATAGTCTTTCTCTTGAGTTAAAGGGTATAGGAGAAGACTATATATATATCATGATTGCCAAGATAAGTATTTGGCTAATTTGTCATTATATAATCTTTTGTTGTGAGCAGAGAGATATAAATAAAAATTATAAATCATATAGTTTTCTGCAAAAAGATTATTAGAGAATAGAAATATTAATGATCTTTCTTATATTTCTGGATATAAATTACATATGCCAAGAAAATGGTATTTCATTAGTTTATTGGGATTCGATAAACAAATTTATTGTTGACTATTTTCATAAGAGTGGATTTATCTTGGGAGTAGAAGATAAGTCCATTAAATTATGAAGTGATATCGAGTCTTTTCTTGAAAGTATTAAAGTTGGTTTATTTCAAATATTTTCCAAGTTTATATGGAAAGAAATAAATGAAATATATAAATATTTATATAATATTAATGCATGCTTTCTATTTGAAAAGGGATTTTCTTGAAAGCATTAAAGAGGGTTTATTTCAAATATTTTCCAAGTTTATATGGAAAGAAATAAATGAAATATATAAATATTTATATAATATTAATGCATCCTTTCTATTTGAAAAGGGATTTTCTTGAAAGTATTAAAGAGGGTTTATTTCAAATATTTTCCAAGTTTATATGGAAAGAAATAAATGAAATATTTAAATTAATATTAATGCATGCTTCCTATTTGAAAAGGGACTTTGCTTGAAAGTGTTAATGAGGGTTTATTTCTAATATTATCCAAGTTTACATGGAAAGAAATAAATGGAATATATAAATATTTATATAATATTAATGCATGTTCTTCATTCGAAAAGGGATTTTCTTGAATATATTAGAGAGGGCAGCTCTTTAATATAAATATCTACATAATATGGTTAAGCAAGAAAATAGAAGTTGTATGATCTTTATTTTAAAAAAAGAGACTTGTACTCATTTAAGTTACGAAGTGATAACAAGTCCAAAGTATTTTTCTTGAATTGATTAAAGAGAGAGAGACTTGAAATATCTTCTTGTACAATTTGTGCAATGAAGAAGAAAAGAGAGTTTCTCCGATTTATATTCATTAACCATGTTGTAAATAGTAATGAATTAATTTATATAACCATGAATAGTTACCATGATAGTGGTAGAGGTTAATGAATTAATCCATGGATAGTTTCATAAATCCATGGGTAGTTTTCCATGGTGTTGATGAGGTTAGTTATTTCATAAAACCATGGGTATATTACCATGGTGTTTGCAAATATTAGTTATTTAATAAATCCATGAATAAATTATCATGATGATGGAAAAGTTAAGTTATTAATAAATTCATGGTTAAAGGAACTAATTAGTTTATTCCTTAGATGAATGAACTAGGTGATTATTTTATATTATCATGAGTGTGATGCATTCACATGCATGGAAGAAACATTTGTTATGTTAACTTGCATTCCATGCAGTAAAGGTAATAGCTTAAGGGTTAGCTATTTTTATTAAAAGTATGTAAATCACATGCATAAATATCTTAGCTGATGTATCAATTTATTTTAAAGAAAGTTTGGGAAATGTAGCCAATGTCTTGCAGGAATGTGTGCTTGTGCGACGTAAGCATTAGTTATTGTGATGACCTATAATCAATACATATGAGGTATGTGTTATTAAAGAGAGAATGACAAGGTACTTTACTTGCTTGTCATGAATTACACATGAGTAGATGGAGAAACTACTATAGTGATTGATTTATACTTTATGAATCTTGACATCATTTTATGTTGAAGGCATCATAGTAGGGAATGATGGCGACATGTAAAAAGGAATATTATGCTTTTCATGTACAAAGGAAAAATTATGCTTGTCCTGGTGACAGGTAAATGAGTAATGTTCATGCAGATGAGTGCGAGTTGCAGGAAGGTTCAATGTGCGATGGTCCATTGTAGGTACATCCATGCCACCAAGACGTGAAGATATGAAGATATGAAGACCAAAGGGTAAATGGTATCATATTGATTGAATGGCTTAAAGCTAGATATTTGTATATTTTCTTGTAAGATTTATAAACGATGGATAAGGGATGGTCTCCCTTATAAGCTATTGAGTGATGGGCTGAACACCCTCACGAGCGTTTAATAATAAAATTAAATGTTTGCTGGTTTTCACCCTACGGGGTTTCCAGGGTATATTGGTGTCCAATGATGTGATTGATTATTGTGTCCAGATGATGGGGTTGATTTATTTCTTGTTATGATGTTCATAATGGCAATTATGTGATGACTATATGAGTAATGAGATGAATGGATGGTTACATCATATAGTATTAAGTTAATATACTGTAATGGAGGTTGTTAAGGGTTAAGGAGTTACTATTTTTATTTATAAAATCACACTGTGAACTGTTAAACATTCTATGTAATGATGAGTAACTTGTATAGTTTTTTTTTAACTCCTTACATTTCCCTATGAAGTTAATGGTGTATGTTACAAGTGGTATCAGAGCTAAAGGTTTAAAAACTGGCACCTTTGGGATTTAGCGAAAGAAATTGAGAGTTTCGAGATGAAATGCGCGTATGTGAAGGAAGGCATCGCATCGAGGTTGAACAATGAGTTTCAAGAGATAAGTATTAGTATCTTTCTTGTCTTGAAAGAAATATTTATTGCATTTATAGAAAATACACTGCTTACAAAGTAAATAACTATCGAGTTACAGTTTCGTTAAAAGGGATATGTATTTTCCATGTACGTAAAACTTCTATTGTTGTGTTGAAGTTTCCTTGAAAGGATTTGGGAATTTGGTTTCTTGAAAAAAAAACATGTGTGTGCTTAAAATTTAACTAGTATCCATTTGATTCTTCTTGAGAGAAATATTGAAGTAATTCTTCCATGTGAATCTTGCAAAGAGACAAATATAGAGTAGAATGTGGTTCTACTTAATAGGCAAGATTGTGCTAGTTCTTTTGGAAAGTAATAAATCATTGCTAATATGATAATCTTTTAAAAAGATATACCATGGTAAAAAGACCAAACTACTAGGCTAGTTTTGCTGAGAAGAACCCATGTGAGTTCTTGCAAAGATTACTAGTATGTATCTTGAAAGGTGTGAGCGTAGTAAAACATAAATATGTAAACTTGCTTGCCTTTATATATGTCTTTGCTTAAGAAAAAAGGAGGCAGTTTGTTTTTCTTAAAAGAGACTACACACTTGTGTGATATGAAAAGGAATCCAAGTTCTTTTCTTTTGAAAATAAATATAGGCTAAAGAGAATAACCTTTGAATATATTACTCGCTAGATGGATTTCCATGTCAACTTCCCGATTTATGTTTATTAAAGGTTAAATTAGCCTTGTTAGTGTTGCATGGTTTTTATGCATAAAAGAGGCTATCTATGGTAAATTCCTGGAAGCAAATCATGAGCAACTTGCATGTAGAATCATAGAGGAACAAGGTTCTTTACATGCAATAGTAGTATTAGATTTCATCGGAAAGAACATAAGTCTATATGTGGAAATGATAACATGTTTTGTTATGATAATTTAGAAAATATTCCTTGGCAAAGAAGATGAATTACATGTACAAAAACTAAAGTAATGTTCTGGTTTCCTAGAAATATATACATGGCTAATGTGGGTATAATATTTTGAGAATAAGGTATGTATTCTTATGTTTTATTCCATTAGTTTTATGGAAAGGAAAACCATGTTTTGCATGACTATTATGTTATGTGTCCTCGAAGAGGAATCATGAGTTTGCCTACTCGATTATGTTAAGAACTCTGTTGGGAAATTAAGATTATAATCTTTATGTATTGTATGCATAGGAACGACAGCCAATGTGTTAGATTTATTATATTTTCATGTTCCAAAGGCAAAAGCTGAAGTGGTGGTTCTTCTGTAAAATTTTAAGTAAAGGGAATGCACATTGTGTCATTTTCCATTAAAGGAATTTCTAAACAAATATAGTGATTCATCTGGTACGAATGTGTGCGTGTGTGAAAAATTTCAAAATAATATGGGAGTTATTTGACATGAATTGATAATTAGTTACTCACACTAATGTAGAGATGTTAGAAGAAAGCATGTTGTGACATTGTATTCACATCTCATATATACACATGAATATGTGTTAAAGGATAATTCAAATATTGATTATTTATTGATTAAGGTTTTATCTAATCATGCTATAAAATCTTATCAATGCTGCTAAAAGAAAACATTGTTGTAGAAGAGCAATGTGAATTTCCTGATGGGGATGATGGGGATGAGTATTGCAGTAGAATGAAATAATGATAAGTATTTTATTTTATTTTATTTTATTTTAAGAAGTCTATGCATATGCATGTTGATTCTTTTAAAATGTATTGTTATATACATGGCATTGCATGAGATTAGCTTCCATTTAAGATAATTCTTAAAAGAGTACATGCTATTATAGTATACTTTTTTCTGCATAAGAATATGCATATGAGATTAATATGTGTATTATGCTTTATTTCTTTAGGTAAGAAAGTATAAAAGCATGAAAGAAAATAGTTACTTTTCATTTGAGCTTGAAAAGAAGCAATTGTTTTTGCATGCAATAAAATTTCTAAGTTACCATGCACTACTTTAAAAGAGATGAATGTGTATAGTGATGGTGTGCGAAACTAATGCATGAATGCAAAAGATGAAGAAAGTCCTACTATAAGATGATAGAGTGTTAAAATTAAATTGAATGAAGTCTCTTAATGGATCAAGTTGTGAAACTTCACTAAAAGACTTGTTAACTGACCATTTTTTGCATGAGACATCATGACTGCATTAAGATCATAATAGTATGGAATGACTAGTGACTCGTGTCATGAATGCATTAAAATGATTAATATCATTGACTAGTTATGAATGAATAACTAATGAAAGTTATATGCGCAAATCGATTTTGACTAAAGCTATTTGAAAGTTGTGAACAAGTGATTATGATAATTACTTCGTATGTCAGTTTGTTGGAACAAAACATTATGAGAATTGGAAATGTTTGCATAAGATAATATGTGCTTCAGAAATACATATTTACGATTTACATTGTTTCTTATAGTAAGCATGGGTAGCTTAATAGAAACATTTGTGAAAATAAAATATCGCAAACATTGCAATGTGAATTGCAACAGTAAACATTAAAGTATCATGTTTTAATGTACAACACATGTATGTTACTTCCACGGGGGAAGTTGTGATAGCTTCATTAAAGCTAACTAGTATTAACTAGCTAAAGACAATTTTTTTAATTTTATTTTATCTGACAAGAAAAAAAACTTAAATCATCACTGTTAATAAAGAAAATTATTTAATTTTTTGGAATTAATTAATGAGAGAAAATCTTTCTAAGCTGATGGTAAAAATGTTTCCAAGAATAGGAAGTGGTTGGGGACAGTTGGAAAGATAGTTACCTACTCCTTTGAGGATAAGCTGGATCCCCGGGGAGGAGTAGGCGTTCTATGAAATTGGTAAAGGGGGAGTATTTTCTCAAGCTGGTTGGGACCAGTTGAAAATAGCTTCCAGCAACCCTTGTAAAGCCAAAAACATGTGACTATGACTGGAATTGGAGAATTGAACCGTATTGTCCCGAATTTCTCTTCCAGGCTTTTCTGAGTGTGACTGGATTGGCCATCCCGATGTCACAACAGAAGAATCCATTGTTGACCCGTGACACTGTCCAGATTTTGGAGCTAGGGGGCAAGTGGAGGACATAATAGCCTCACTTGGTGGTTGGGAGGACCATGCGCTGAAAGACGAAATTTACAAGTATAAGAGCTTAGCGCTCGGAAAATGAATTATTGAATGTATAAGTTCATTTATTTTATTACTAATTTGTTTGAATGTCTTAGCAGATGCTAGGATATGACCATGGTGCATTGATTGACCATTGGTACGATTAGAGAGCTAGGTGCTCTCTGAGTACTTTTTTTAAGTACTGTATGGATGTCTTTAGCAGGAGCTAAGACAGTGTGCACGTGATGCATTTATGAGAGGGTTGGTTCTCTCTGAGTACTTATGGAAGTACTTTGATTAAAACATCTCTTTATATATTGCAATATTGTTTGATAGTTGCAAGTATTTTCATTTTGAAAACTATGTGACTAATGTGATTGAATTTTTAGTCATACATTACAGGCTCTTTCCACAAAGTGTTGATGGGTGTTCAACCATTCTCAGAAAGCTTGCGTAAAATCCATCATTTCTTCCAATAGTAATTGGTTGGTAAGTTCGTATAGAGATTTTTCTATACTTTTGTGAATTGAATAAGGGATAAGTAGTTAGAAATGGAAATGAAAATTTCTTTGTGCTATACATGCTCATGAATATGGATAAAAACATTATTGTTTCAATTAATGGCATTTAAGGAAATGAAAGTGTCTCATTGCTAGGGGGAAGGAGACCCTTTGGATTGCTTATATTATTATATCATGAGTATAAGTTTAACTTCAGTGAGAGAAGCACACCGTGGACGGTGTTCTCTTAAGGGGGGGAGTATGTAACACGCGTGTAAAATGTAAACCAATTGTATTTTATAGTTTTTACGTTGTTTTACCGAGACAGTGGCATCAAGAAAATCAAGATTCGGTTAATGTCAAAACCAATTCTTGATAACTATCCAAATCATTATGCATCTATGAGGTTAATAGTTTAATGGGATTCCTCTCGCTAGATGGTCATGATATTCGCTGTCGATTTAGAGGGTATGGATTTTTGTTAGAATAGGGTGGTGGTAGTTCAGCCGCTACTGAGAACATCAATGTTGATGGTGGTGGCTGTTCAGTCACTCCGATAGAAAGGAAACCTCATGAACGTGAAAGATGCAGGCTGCTTTCAGAAATTCAATGTGAATAAAATGCATGAAAAATTACCTTGTCATCATAGATTTTGCTTTGCTTGTATGGCTAGATACGTTGAGTACGATTTGAATTCATATCGCTTTCCGCCTAGATGCCCACTGCCATACTGTGCTTCCCCACTCCCTAGAGTTTTTTGTGAGAAATTATTGTCGCCCAAATTGCTTGAGACTTATTTGGAGCGGTTGGAAGAGGCAGCAATTCCAGAGTCAGAAAAAGGAAGAACAAGTGGAAGCGGTGCCCGAATTGCAAAAGAGTGATTAAACGCACCAAAGGTTGCAGCCGCATGTGTTGAAGACCCATTTATTGCGTGGCATCATGCATACAAAGGGTTTTGGACACTTGCTGTATGGATTCAAATATGCCATTGAATGGGAGTCGACTGCCAAGGTAAGTGACTCTGGTTTATTTTATTTATGATATAGTCTTTCTCTTGAGTTAAAGGGTATAGGAGAAGATTATATATATATCATGATTGCCAAGATAAGTATTTGGCTAATTTGTCATTATATAATCTTTTGTTGTGAGCAGAGAGATATAAATAAAAATTATAAATCATATAGTTTTCTGCAAAAATATTATTAGAGAATAGAAATATTAATGATCTTTCTTATATTTCTGGATATAAATTACATATTCCAAGAAAATGGTATTTCATTAGTTTAATGGGATTCGATAAACAAATTTATGGTTGACTATTTTCATAAGAGTGGATTTATCTTGGGAGTAGAAGATAAGTCCATTAAATTATGAAGTGATATCGAGTCTTTTCTTGAAAGTATTAAAGAGGGTTTATTTCAAATATTTTCCAAGTTTATATGGAAAGAAATAAATGAAATTTATATAATATTAGTGCATGCTTTCTATTTGAAAAGGGATTTTCTTGAAAGTACTAAAGAGGGTTTATTTCAAATATTTTCCAAGTTTATATGGAAAGAAATAAATGAAATTTATATAATATTAGTGCATGCTTTCTATTTGAAAAGGGATTTTCTTGAAAGTACTAAAGAGGGTTTATTTCAAATATTTTTCAAGTTTATATGGAAAGAAATAAATGAAATATTTAAATATTTATATAATATTAATGCATGCTTCCTATTTGAAAAGGGACTTTGCTTGAAAGTATTAAAGAGGGTTTATTTCAAATATTTTCCAAGTTTACATGGAAATAAATAAATGGAATATATAAATATTTATATAATACTAATGCATGTTCTTCATTCGAAAAGGGATTTTCTTGAATATATTAGAGAGGGTAGCTATTTAATATAAATATCTACATAATATGGTTAAGCAAGAAAATAGAAGTTGTATGATCTTTATTTTAAAAAAAGAGACTTTCTACTCATTTAAGTTATGAAGTGATAACAAGTCCAAAGTATTTTTCTTGAATAGATTAAAGAGAGAGAGACTTGAAATATCTTCTTGTACAATTTGTGCAATGAAGAAGAAAAGAGAGTTTTTCAGATTTATATTCATTAACCATGTTGTAAATAGTAATGAATTAATATATATAACCATGAATAGTTACCATGATAGTGGTAGAGGTTAATGAATTAATCCATGGATAGTTTCATAAATCCATGGGTAGTTTTCCATGGTGTTGATGAGGATTAGTTATTTCATAAAACCATGGGTATATTACCATGGTGTTTGCAAATATTAGTTATTTAGTAAATCCATGAATAAATTATCATGATGATGGTAAAGTTAAGTTATTAATAAATTCATGGTTAAAGGAACTAATCAGTTTATTCCTTAGATGAATGAACTAGGTGATTATTTTATATTATCATGAGTGTGATGCATTCACATGCATGGAAGAAACAATTGTTATGTTAACTTGCATTTCATGCAGTAAAGATAATATCTTAAGGGTTAGCTATTTTTATTAAAAGTATGTAAATCACATGCATAAATATCTTAGCTGATGTATCAGTTTATTTTAAAGAATGTTTGGGAAATGTAGCCAATGTCTTGCAGGAATGTGTGCTTGTGAGACGTAAGCATTAGTTATTGTGATGACCTATAATCAATACATTTGAGGTATGTGTTATTAAAGAGAGAATGACAAGGTACTTTACTTGCTTGTCATGAACTACACATGAGTAGATGGAGAAAATACTATAGTGATTGATTTATACTTTATGAATCTTAACATCATTTTATGTTGAAGGCATCATAGCAGGGAATGATGGCGACATGTAAATGATAAGGAATATTATGCTTGTCCTGGTGGCCGGTAAATGACTAATGTTGATGCAGATGAATGCGAGTTGCAGGAAGGTCCAATGTGCGATAGTCCATTGTAGGTACATCCATGCCACCAAGATGAGAAGATCTGAAGACATGAAGACCAGAGGGTAAATGGTATTATATATATTGTAATGGTTGTAAGCTAGATATTTGCATATTTCCTTGTAAATTATATAAACGATGGTTAAGGGATGGTCTCCCTTATAAGCCATTGAGTGATGGGCTAAACACCCTCACGAGCGTTTAATAATAAAATTAAACGTTTGCTGGTTTTCACCCTACGGGGTTTCCAGGGTATATTGGTGTTCAATGGTGTGAATGATTTTTGTGTCCAGATGATGAGGTTGATTTCTTTCTTGTTATGATGTTCATAATGGCAATTATGTGATGACTATATGAGTAATGGGATGAATGGATGGTTACATCATATAGTATTGAGTTAATATACTGTAATGGAATTTGTTAAGGGTTAAGGAGTTTACTATTCTTATTCATAAAAATTACGCTATGAACTGTTAAACATTCTGTGTAAAGATGAGTAACTTGTATAAATTTTTTTTAACTCCTTACATTTCCCTGTGAAGTTAATGGTGTATGTTACAAGTGGTATCAGAGCTAAAGGTTCAAAAACTGGCGCCTTTGGGATTTAGCGAAAGAAATTGAGGGATCTGAGATGAAAAGCGCGTATGTGAAGGAAGGCATCGCATCTCTAATCCAAGTTGAGTAAAGAGTTTCAAGAGATAAGTATAATCATCTTTCTTTTCTTGAAAACACTAGTTATTGCATTTATGGAAAATACACTGCTTACAAAGTAAATAACTGTTGAGTTATAGTTTCTTTAAAAAGATATGTATTTTCCATGTGCGTAAAAACTTCTATTGTTGTGTTTAAGTTTTCATGAAAGAAGATGGGATTTTGGTTTCTTGAAAAATGAAACATGTGCATGTTTCTCTTGAAAATTTAACTAATATACATTTGATTTTTCTAGAAAATAAATATGTATATCTTGAAAATAAACCTTGCATGTAAATCTTGCAACTGAAGGAGACAAATATAGAGTAAAATATGGTTTTACTTAATATGCAAGATTGTGCTAGTTCTTTTGGAAAGCAATAAAGAAATTGCCAATATGATAATCTTTTAGAAAGATATACCATGGTAAAAGACCAAACTACTATGCTCGTTTTGTTGATAAGAACCCATGTGAGTCTTGCAAAGATTACTAGTATGTATCTTGAAAGGTGTGAGCAGTAGTAAAACATAAATAAGTAAACTTGCTTGCCTTTATATATGTCTTGTTTAAGAAAATGAGGGAAGTTTGTTTTTCTTTAAAAGGGACTACATGCTTGTGTGATAAGTGAAAAGGAATCCAAGTTATTTTCTTGAAAATAAATATAGGCTAAAGAGAATAACCTCTTGAATATATTACCTTGCTAGATGGATTATGTCAACTTCCTGATTTAGGTTTATTAAAGGTTAAGTTAACCTTGTTAAATGTTGCGTAGATATTATGCATAAAAGAGGCAATCTATGATAAATCATTGGAAGCGGAAGCATGAGAAACTTGCATATAGAATCATAGATGAACAAGGTTCTTTGCATGCAATAGTTGTATTAGATTTCATCGGAAAGAACATAAGTTTATATGTGGAAATTATAACATGTTTTGTTATCATACTTTAGAAAATATTCTTTGGCAAAGAAGATGAATTACATGTAGAAAAAGTAAAGTTATGTTTTGGTTTCCTTAAAATATATACATGGCTAATGTGGGTATAATATTTCAAGAATAAGGTATGTATTCTTATGTTTTATTCCATTAGTTTTATGGAAACGAAAACCATGTTTTGCATGCCTATTATCTTATGTGTCCTTGAAGAGGAATCATGAGTTTGCCTACTCGATTATGATAAGTACTCTATTGAGAAATTAAGACTAGAATCTTTATGCATTGTATGCATAGGAACAACAACCAATGTGTTAGCTTTGTTATATTTGCATGTTCCAAAGGCAAAATCTGAAGTGGTGGTTCTTTGTTAAAGTTTAGGTAAAGCGAATGCACAATGTGTCATTTTCCATTAAAGGAGTTTCTGAACAGATATAGTGATTTGTCTTGTATGGATGTGTGCATGTGTGAAAATTGTCATAGTAATATGGGAGTTATTTGACATGAATCGATCATTACTTACTCACACTAATATAGAGATGTTAGAAGAAAGCATGTTGTGACATTGTATTCACATCTCATATATGCACATGAATAGGTGTTAAAGGATCATTCAAAGATTGATTATTTATTGATTAAGGCTTATCTAATCATGCTATAAAATCTTATCAATGCTGCTAAAAGAAAACATTGTTGTAGAGGAGCAATGTGAATTCCTGATGAGGATGAGTATTGCAGTAGGGAGAGAAGTCCTTCAAATGAAATTAAGATAATTATTTTATGTTATTTTATTTTATGAAGTCTATGCATATGCATGTTGATTCCTTTAAAAATGTATTTTTACATACATGGCATTGCATGAGATTAACTTCCATTTAAGAGAATTGTTTAAAAGGTACATGCTATTATAACATACTTTTTCTGCATAAGAATATGCATATGAGATTAATGTATGTATTATGCTTTATTTATTTAGGAAATAAAGTATAAAAGCATGAAATAAAAATAGTTACTTTTCATTTGAGCTTGAAAAGAAGCAATTGTTTTTGCATGCAATAAAATTTCTAAGTTACCATGCACTACTTTAAAAGAGATGAATGTGTATAGTGATGGTGTCTGAAATTAATGCATGAATGCAAAAGATGAAGAAAGTCCTACTATAAGATGATAGAGTGTTAAATTAAATTGAATGACGTCTCTTAATGGGTCAAGTTGTGAAACTTCACTAAAAGACTTGTTGACTGACCAGTTTTTGCATGAAATGTCATGAATGCATTAAGATCATAATGGCATGGAATGACTAGTTTTAGAGTGACTCATGTCATGAATGCATTAAAAATATTAATAGCATTGATTAGTTATGAATGAATAACTAATGAAATTTATATGCACGAATCGATTTTGACTAAAGCTATTTGAAAGTTGTGAACAAATGATTATGATAATTAATTCGTGTGTCAATCTAGTGGAACATAACATTAAGGGAATTGGAAATGTTTGCACTCATACCCTAATCGTTATTAACACATACGTATTAATGAATAATTGTATATACTTTTATGCATGACGACATTGTATGCATAACAAAATTTTATGCAGGAACTTAAAAATATTGCGTAAGAAAATATGTGCTTGAGAAATGCATATTTACGATTAACATTGTTTCTTATTGTAAGCATGAGTAGCTTAATGGAAACAGAAAATCTGTGAAAATAAAACATTGCAAACATGGCAATGTGGATTGCAACAGTAAACGTTAAAGTATCATGTTTTAATGTACAACACATGTATGTTACTTCCAGGGGGAATTTGTGACAGCTTCATTAAAGCTAACTAATATTAACTAGTTCAAGACAATTTGTTTAATTCTCTTTTATTTGACAAGAGAAACTTAAATCGTCACTGTTGATAAAACAAGTTATTTAAATTACTGAAATTAATTAATGAAAAGAAAATCTTCTTAAGTTGATGGTAATTGTTTCAAAGAACAGGAAGTGGATGGGAACAGTTGGTAAGACAGTTACCTACTCCTCTGAGGATAAGCTGGATCCTCGGGGAGGAGTAGGCGTTCTGTGAAATTGGTAAAGGGGGAGTATTTTCTCGAGCTGGTTGGGACCAGTTGAAAATAGCTTCCAGCAACCCTTGTAAAGCCAAAAACATCTGAGTATGACTGGAATTGGAGAATTGGACCGGACTGTCCCGAATTTCTCTTCCAGGCTTTTCTGAGTGTGACTGGATTGGCCATCCCGATGTCACAGCAGAAGAATCCACTGTTGACCTGTGAAACTGTCCAGAATCTGGAGCTAGGGGACAAGTGGAGGACGTAATAGCCTCACTTGATGGTTGAAGGACCACAGTTTGAAAGACTAAATTTTCATATAAGTATAAAGAGCTTAGCACTCGAAAAATGAATTACTGAATGTATAAGTTCATTTATAATATTACTAATTTGTTTGAATGTCTTAGTAGATGCTAGGATATGCCTATGGTGAATGGATTGACCATTGGTACGTTTAGAGAGCTAGATTCTCTCTGAGTCCTTTTTAAGTACTCTATGGATGTCTTTAGCAGGAGCTAAGACAATGTGCATGTGATGCATTTATGAGAGGGTTGGTTCTCTCTGAGTACTTATGGAAGTACTTTGATTAAAACATCTCTTTATATTGCAATATTGTTTGATAGTTGCAAATATTTTCACTTTTAAAACTATGTGACTAATGAGATTGAATTGTTAGTCATACATTACAGGTGTTGATGGGTGTTCAACCATTCTCAGAAAGCTTGCGCAAAAGCCATAATTTCTTCCAATAGTAATTGGTTGGTAAGTTCGTATAGATATTTTTCCATACTTTTGTGAATTGAATAAGGGATAAGCAGTTAGAAATGGAAATAAAAATTTCTTTGTGCTATACATGCTCATGAATATGGATAAAAACATTATTGTTTCAATTAATGGCATTTAAGGAAATGAAAGTGTCTCATTGCTAGGGGGAAGGAGACCCTTTGGATTGCTTATATTATTATATCATGAGTATAAGTTTAACTTCAGTGAGAGAAGCACACCGAGGACGATGTTCTCTTAAGGGGGGGAGTATGTAACACCCGCGTAAAATGTAAACCAATTGTATTTTATAGTTTTTACGTTGTTTTACCGAGACAGTCGCATCAAGAAAATCAAGATTCGGTTAAGGTCAAAACCAATTCTTGATAACTATCCAAATCGTTATGCATCTATGAGGTGAATAGTTTAATGGGATTCCTCTCGCGAGATGGTGAGGATATTCGCTGTCGATTTGGGGGGACTCTCTTACCTCAAAATCCTGTTAGTGTTTACAGTTGGGCTTAGCGACAGTGACACCAGCCATCCTCCATGAACATTTTATGTTGTTGGGAGTAGGTGCTCTTTTATGAAATAAACGTAGCATTGTTTTCAATAACTTTGTGAGCTTATAGCTCCTAGAACTCCGTGGCTATATTCATGTTTCATGACTGTTTCCTATTTTCTTTAACTAGTGGGCGCTTGTTTAGGAAACATCTTAATGGAAGAGAGTTAATGGAATTCTTGTTAGCTGCTCCAATTTACATGAAGACGAGAAAAGAAATGTAACTTGCAAAGAAAGTTAGAAGAGTTCTTGAAGAACTAGAGTTGTTGAATAGTGTGCTTAGTGAGTCAACACGTTGAAGCAAAAAACTCCAGAAGTCTCCCTTCAAATAGTGCGCATACCGGGCCAGCACATTGGATATAAGACCCATTTACTGCATGGCATCATGCATACAAAGGGTTTTGGACACTTGCTGTATGGATTCAAATATGCCATTGAGTGGGAGTCGACTGCCAAGGTAAGTGACTCTGGTTTATTTTATTTATGATATAGTCTTTCTCTTGAGTTAAAGGGTATAGGAGAAGATTATATATATCATGATTGCCAAGATAAATATTTGGCTAATTTTTATTAAATAATCTTTTGTTGTGAGCAGAAAGATATAAATAAAAATTATAAATCATATAGTTTTCTGCAAAAAGATTATTAGAGAATAGAAATATTAATGATATTTCTTATATTTCTGGATAAAAATTACATATGCCAAGAAAATGGCATTTTCATTAGTTTATTGGAATTCGATAAACAAATTTATTGTTGACCATTTTCATAAGAGTGGATTTATGTGGGGAGTAGAAGATAAGTCCATTAAATTATGAAGTGATAACAAGTCTTTTCTTGAATAGATTTAAGAGGATTTATTTCCTACTATTTTCCAAGTTTATATGGAAAGAAATAAATGAAATATATAAATATTTATATAATATTAATGCATGCTTTCTATTTGAAAAGGGATTTTCTTGAAAGTATTAAAGAGGTTTATTTCAAATACTTTCCAAGTTTATATGGAAAGAAAATAAATGAAATATATAAATATTTATATAATATTAATGCATGCTTTCTATTTGAAAAGGGATTTTCTTGAAAGTATTAAAGAGGGTTTATTTCAAATATTTTCCAAGTTTATATGGAAAGAAATAAATGAAATATTTAAATTAATATTAATGCATGCTTCCTATTTGAAAAGGGACTTTGCTTGAAAGTGTTAAAGAGGGTTTATTTCAAATATTATCCAAGTTTACATGGAAAGAAATAAATGGAATATATAAATATTTATATAATATTAATGCATGTTCTTCATTCGAAAAGGGATTTTTCTTGAATATATTAGAGAGGGTAGCTCTTTAATATAAATATCCACATAATATGGTTAAGCAAGAAAATAGAAGTTGTATGATC